>PVKM010022158.1:0-22039 GCA_004027735.1 Carollia perspicillata
ATTATTCTATTTACCCATGTATCTCCTCCAACTGTGCACTCAAGGAGGATGTAGACTAAGTATTCTTTCTCCTGTAACCTGAGCACTTAGCACATCCCCTGGGGTTTAATAAATTAATTGTTATTAATCATTAACACCACACCTAAACATATACCCTTTTAACTCTTCACTTCTACAAATACTTCATTTATCCCAATGTCCTACATTCAACTCTACGTACTGGTAAATTCAAGTACTTGGGATCATTCACTTTGAGAGCAAAGATTTTATCTTTTGTAAAAAAAAAAAACTTAAGATAGATTAAATTCATTTATTCTATGATAATGTTATAATACACCAAACAATAGTCTAATTTCAGGAATTCCTTGGTGTGCATACATGTCATGCTTCCCAAACTCTATCTAAAGTTGAAAAGCAGTTGAAAAACAATTCTTCAGTTCTAGTAATAAGGCAAACAAAGCATCATACTATCACCTTTAGAAAACTAAAGGGTAAAGTAAACGGAGTGAGACAAGGTAATATGAAGCAAAAACAACGTATTTAAGAAATCAATATTTGCCTTGACTAGCTCACTTGGTTGGATGCCATCTCACAAAGCAAAAAGCTGCCAGCTCCCTGGTCAGGGCACATACCCAGGTCGCAGGTTCTGTCCCTGACTAGGGGCAAGAATGAGAGGCAGCTGAGTAAGGTTTGTCACATCAATGTTTCTCTCCCTCTCTTTTCCCTCTTTTCCTCTCTCTCTTAAAAATCAATAAAATCTTTTTTTTAATCAATATTGAAGAGCAACAAAAATATCTAAGATGTTATTATTCGATATTAAACTGCTTTGTAATTTCTTCTTTTGCTCTTCTTAGTACTTACTTATTACAGGATAAAATTAGTACATATTGTTCGATGCGTTCAAGTGCTATTCTGTCTTCTAATTTGTTAATCTTACCTCCCCCAAATGAGAACATTTTCACTTCAGTAGGCCTAAAGTAACAAGATTAGGTCTAGAAAGACACTGCCCACTCAACAGCTGTTTACTACATGACTTAGTTTATAGATTTATACTGGCAAAATGAAAGTATCTAAACCTTTTCAGTTGACATATAGTAACGTGGATTTTTTTCCTTAAGATTTTTCTTTAAAAACAAACAAAAAACTAAAGAAAAAGATCTCCCCAAATGAAAAACTCCAGTTGCTATTTAGCAATACTAATCTCGATTTAGCACATAGAATTTGCCAAGGAGTTTTAATGGGTCGCTGAGATTTAAAACAATTCAATGGCAAGAACTGCAATGAGGTTTGGATGTATTTTGAAAGTATCATACATCACTGTCAAAACCAGTCATAACTTTGTAGAACAGGCATGATTTGGGAGCCTTTTTTAGTTTAACCTTGTCAATCATGGATGCTTTTAAATATCACTCCCCCACACACAGAGACACACACATACTCAGTTTTAAGAAAAATTTTAAATCTTAAGACACAGCTCTAAATTACATTGCCCCCCCCACCCCTTCACCCGCACATAAAAAAAATTCCTATTCTAATAAGAAAGCTCTCAATTCGGAGTTCACTAGGGAAAAAAAGTCCATACACATCTAATTTTTTTTTTGGAGAAAAAAAAACTCAAGTATTTTGTTATTTGAAGGTGCCTTAACAGCAAACGACAATTAAATGTGTGAAGAAGGTTGTCTGAGTAACACTTGTCATTCACACCACTTATGGAAAGGCACTCCAAGACTTACAGAAACACTAATTAAAAATAACGAAAGCTTCTCACAGGGACTTGTCGGAGAAGCATCTTTTGTCATTTGCTCGCTGAATCAGAGGTAAACCAAATCGCCTCCAAGCTTGAGTTTTCACTCCAAGGTCTAAATCCAGTCCACCTGGCACTGATGACAAACTAAACTAAGATGCTCAGCAAATAACTCATTGAGTTCTCACTCCTTCAATATAACACAACTATTTTTCTTTAAAAAAAAGGTTTGACAGGAAAGACAGAATGAATTTTCAATCAGAGATCAGAAGAAAAAGAGAAGGGGAACTGTAGCTTTCCCCTTGACGGACGAGTCTACGTGCAAAATCCTAATGGTAGCTGCTTGATACGTCGCTCCACCAACCGTATCTTTAACTCAACGTGAATGAGGACACTGAAAACAAGAGCAACGTGGAAGGATGTTACCCAACCCCAGCCCCAAAGAAACACGAAAGACACTAACCCAGGACTCAGGTGGGCCTTCTCACCTGGGTCCGGCAGACGTCCACCGTCCTTACGTAGGCGCACTTTTCAGCAACGCGCCTTGCGATTGGTAGACTCCAGACGGAGATTTCAGTTCTATTGGCTACGAGAGCCGCAAGGAGGCGGGAGTTTGGGGCTGTCCGTGACAGGCCCGCTGCTTGAGAGCCCAGCGTTTCTATTGGGTTTCCGCGCGAAGCGCCAAGATGGCGACTGTGGGATCCTGCGGCTCCGGCACCGGGGGTACTGGCCCCGTGGAGGCGGCAGCAGCCAGCAAAAACGTCACCAGTTTCCAGAGGAAGGGCCCTAGAGCCAGCGGTACCGACAGCGGCGGCTCTCGATTGGTGTCCATTGCAGGCACACGACCGTCGGTGCGGAACGGACAGCTGCTGGTATCAACCGGGCTCCCAGCCCTGGACCAGCTCTTAGGTCGGTTCAGAACTGAGATCTGGGCTCAACAGAGGGAAAACTTGGGGAGGGGACTTGCTGGGGGAGCCGCCCTGACCCCACATCTCTCTGTGGCCCCTTAGTCCTCGGACCTGGAGAGCACAGCCTGGTCTGATAGAGATGGATGGGAGGAGTTGTTTCTTGGAGACGTATAAATGCTGTTACCTAAACCTGTTCTAGCGCTCCCCCCGACCACTTTCTCCTCTGGTTCCTGCCCACCAGCCTTTTTCTAGATTACGACGGGATCCCGCGTGCTTTTACCTTGGTCAGGGGGGATTATTAATGTTTGGAGACGGTTTGGCTTTCATATCTAGAATCCCCTCCTGGTCTCCCGCTAACCCCAGCTAGTTCGTGGTTTGGGTTAACCCTGCAGAAGTTTTTATCATTGTGAGAGCTGGGTTTCGTTATAAAATGGTGAAAAAAAAGTAACCTCCAGTCTTTCACTGCCAGGCTACTTATCTACCGGTTCTGAATCTTTTAACAAACCGTATTGCCTTTAAGGGAATGAATATTAAAGGTTTATGTGAATCAAAAGTACCTACAGCCTGTTATTGATAGTGACAGTCATACCCGTATCTGCATCTGCGTTAAATACGTATATATGCTTTTGTTAGATTCTTTTTCTCTATATTCTTTGCTTCCAGTAGTTACATTCCAAACGATATGTTCCAAGTTCACATTTTAACGAGAACGTGCAGTTCCTAGTCTTTCCTATACAATCCCTGGATTTTTTTACGACAAGCCTGTTAATGAATGTGCTTGTGTCATAACTGTTCTGTTGAAAGGATTGACCAGGTTGGATTGGGAGGACAGAGTTTCTATGTTAATAAAGATTGTAAATTAGTTAATTCCTATCTGAATGCTGCATCATTAAAAATGGTCCATTTGTATTTCATAACTTTTTAATAGTATATGATGTGTGTTAGTTAAATCTTGTGCACTTTCGTAAAATATTAGAAATGTCATTGCTTGTTCTTGTACTTCACTTGACACTTCATCTCTGTAATTCCTATGTCCCCACCCCGCCCCAAGGGTTAATGCAAAGGGAAGTGACAAGACAAGTAACCCGTGAGAAAGAATATGGTCTCTTGGCCTGATATTTCATGTCCTTAACTGGATCCTGGTTATTTCTACACAAATTTATGTATTTTTACCTAATTGTGTCAGGTCTGTTGCTCTCCTAAATTGCATGGTGCTATAAATAAAAATGATTCAGAATATCTAGTTAGTAAATATTTATCTCACTTTTATTTTTCCCTTGTGAACTTTGGAAGCTGTTTTCAAGTTTTAAGTTCAAATACAGGGTCATGCCCAAGTGTGATTTTATATATATAAATATATATTATGGTTGATTATATAGGCGTGGTTATATATTTTATATATACACATGTGTGTATAAATTCAACCGGGATATGTAATTTCACTCACTTGATCCTGAAACTCTCCAAATAAAAACGTCACATTTCCCATGTTATACCCTCAGTTCCTCATTAGAATAACAAGATGTGTGTAGCATAGTTGTTGTTGGAAGATTTTCAGTAACTTCTCGATTGAAAGAAAAATAGCATGCAAGAGAAAAAAGCTGGACAAGAATTTATGAAATATGTAGGATGGAGCTCTAAAAACAGATTCAGAGATTAAGTGACATGAACAGTCACAAAAACAGTGACAGCCTGCGCCAATAATCAGGCTCCAGGTTTAGTTGTCTGCCAACGCTACAGCTCTTTCACATTTTTTAGAACTCCTTTCAAGTGGTTTTAACCACTTATTGGACCTGAGACTAATGATTTAACTATAGTCCCTTAAAGCACCCACCAAAAAGGTAACCCAAATCAACTTCCTTGTGTGTTTCTACAGTGATACAAACTTGAACTGTAATTTCAGAAATTTCCAGATTTGCTTGGGGATGGGGACTCCACTATTTGACTGTGACAAGCTTTTTGCTAAAAATCAATGTTCATTAAGATGATTAAAGTAAGTATCTGTTTTTGGATACTTTGAAATATTTTTACACACATATAGTTAATTCTCAAAGTGCAAACAAGTAGAAGTCATAATAGGAGTTAAACTACATTTAGAATAATAAATATCTGCAGAAATATTTTAGTTGTTAACTACTTAATGACAGTTTGTATTTTGATGTTCTATTTTGTATGGCCCTGTGGAGCAAACCCTTTACATTTATCATTAAAACAGTGTTTGAAAGTGAAACATTTGGTTGCTAATATGTATACACATAGCTATAAGCAAAACATTATGTTGTTACTCAAATGTTACTTGACTCAGATTGTGACAAGCCTAATATGACCATATTGTGAGAAAATGTAACACAAGTAGGATGTAACGATATTAGGATGATGAAACTATACTGTGACATTGTGATTATTGCCAAAATATGTATTAAGTGATTACTGTGTAACAAGTAAATACTGTGTTGTTGCTGCCATTCGGTGCAGTGATATTTTACTAGTACCACTGTGACATCATTGTAATTTTAAGCATAGCTGCAAAGTATACTTAAAAGCTATCACAGAGGCTAATTGAATGTTAGTCATTTAATGATATGTTCATATTCCCATTGCTTACTGCAAAAGCAAAGTGTTTTATAAATTTGAGAATTCCCTATACCCACATCTTTTAAGCATGATCTAATCATATTAAATATTTTTGTTCTGGCAACTTAATTTTGTTAGATATTGATATACATTTCCCAAGTGAACTACCTTTAAATTTTTCAGGTTCTGAGATTTCTTAATCCAGTTTCTGAACCCTGCTCTTCCAGGAAATTTATGTTGTTATATGATGATACTATGTGTAAATAATCCATTGTTCTTCCAGGAATTTCCGAAGAGAAATTATAGTGGGTAAAAGATTCTTGCAGAATTTCTTTTCCTAGCATATAAAGTATACTCCATTTTAGGATCATGTTATCTAATCTGGGGGAATTATCGCCCAGCCTCATCCTTCAGAAAGAAACTTAAAGGAAAGATGACTTCAGACTTGACTAGATTAACCTCTTTGCTGTTTAAAATTGACTAAATTTTGGCAGTCAAGTGAATGGCAGATAGGGATTTGGGGTAAATCATATCCAGGAAGAGTATTCCAAAGAAGCTCGATGGTAGCTGCCATTTTTAACACTGATGTCAAAAACTAAATACTGGTGAGCTTATATCCTTTACTGTATCTTACTCTAGAGGGTGGGAGAAGTACACTGAGTTTAGACTATAGAATAATCCTGGTTATAATATTTTAGCAACTAAAATCTGTAGCTTGTTCCTTTGTATTTTTATATAGAATTGGTTCATGTGATTTAATTTACATAACCATTGTCACTGTTCATAGCATTTTCTGTTTTAATTCCTATATTTGCCCAGCCAATAATTGTGATAGTCTAGAGTTGTCAGGATGTTTATAGCCCTAGAGAGAGAAGAAAAAGTAGATTTATTAATGAAATAACTGCAATTTAATTTGAGGTATGACAATAAGTACTTAAGGATATTGCTATAAACTAAGGAAAGGAGATGGAATTGCTTTTTATATTACATGTTCCCTAAAATGCCTTTCTATAATTTTAAGCAAAACTTGAACTTATTCTTGAACTTACAGAGAGTACTGGGAAGGACTTTGTGTAACTCACCATTATCTTTCCTGTTTTCTTTTCCCTTTTATTTTTTCTGACTTTGAAAAAGGAGGTGCCTTTGTTGTAAATAAGGCGTCACTCCTCAGCCTTCATATTCTAATATATTAATATGACCTTATTTACCCCAAATGTATAGCTTAATTAGAGTTTTGTTTTAGGAAGTATGGGGATTGAATATTTTTTCTTTGAAATAATATTGATAAAATAAAATACTGATTTAATTTTCTAACTTTACACAAAATTAAAAAAAATTTCCCCTTCTATTTTAAAAGCCGTAAAATAGGAAGATATTGGTACTTAATTGCAAGATCTTAAATTTTCCTATAATGTTTTTAAAACATTAGACTTTTTCCACTTTAAAGACAAAAGACTGTGTCATTTTTTAATGTAAAACCTTGATGAAATTAATATTTTAAAATATCAAACTTGAAAAGTATCTTCAAGCTTTCAAACTTGTGTAATCTTACATTTGGATATAATATTCGACAGCCTGTATTTTTAGTAAGCTGGAAATAAATATATTTCTTATCAAGGTCTGGAAGTAAAACCAAGTGTTTATTTGTTTAATGACTTAGAGAGTGTCTCGATGATTTCCGTAAGATATGATTAAAGGGGAGAGAAAGTGGTAAAAAAAGATCATTTTACTCCATTGTATGTTTTATCATAAAATAACGTGATTGCTTATTTACCTTGTTATTTACCTGTCAAACATTTTAGTGGACTATAGGGAAAAAATATTTCTATTTTAATTGGAAACTATAACTGAAAACTGTTGCTTTTGAAATTAGATAAAATTATTAATGGGTTACTGGTTTTAAAGATACATGTATTAAAAGCCAGTTTGGTTGAATATATTGTGCCAAAGTATCCTGTTGTGTTTAGTTAGTTAAACTACAAATTTTTGGTGGGGACATGGCTACAAACTTACTCAAACTTACTCTAGTTTAAAATATGGATAGAATTTAAGCATATCAAGTGAGGTGTATCAAAATACCTATACAGAGGTATTTTGGGGAAATGTGAGGTTTTGTCATCTAAAATCAATTTTGGAATACTAAAGGTACTTTGCTGCTATGTGTGTATTAATCATTTTACTTCATATGCATAGAATAAAAGCTTCATTTAAGAATAATTGATAATGTAGAGTCATCTTATTCCCATGACCAGCCTTCAAAATGACCAACCTTTACTAGAGCCAATTCTAATTTGAGTCTAGTGAATTTACATAATAGAGGGGGAAAACCCGAAATGGCACTTTTGTAAGAGAAGTCCTGGTGGGATATTAATTTGGCTGATAAAAGTCACTGAACTATCTCTCATTTATTTTTTTTTTGTTTTGAGTAATGTTGAACTTTCCAAACATTAGAATTTTCATGTACCTGAGATTTAAAAAATTTGAGTGCTGTTTTCCGAATTATCAGGAACAGTAGATTGTACCATTCTTACAGAAAATAAACTTCCTTAGCATAGTCTGATTTACTGTTAAGGTAATCATATTTTATAAAGCAACAATATGCTTTCAGTGTTCATTCTAATCAGAAAATAAGTGCCAGAATGATAAGGGTAGGGCTCACTGAGTACCTCTCTGGGCCACACACCTAAACTAGGATCGCTGCCTTCAACTGGGAAACTACTCCTGGGTCTGTTCTCATCACCCCACTGTGAATAGCATTCAGAGAGTGTCTTTAATTCTGTAAGTATTCCTTCACGAAGCCTCAAAAGTTTATATAAATCCCTAATTTGAGAAGACATGAATGTAAACCCAAGAAAGTTTAGATAAATCTACATCCTTCCTGTGAGAAATAGGTTAAGGAAAAAAGACAACTATTTTTTATAGTACCTGCTTAAGACTAGACACTGCAGTGTCTGTTTATGCTTAAATTTCATCTCCTTAAATATACACAAAACAGTGATTAGGTAGTTAAATGTTTATTTCTGCCTTTCAAGGAAAGTGGGGAAAGGACTACTAGGAGAGTGTAATTTGAACTGTTCAAAATGGATTAAAAAGTTAGTGGTGGTCTACATGTGGTTTATATGCAGCACAGACTGTACAGGTATGCATTTAACCTAATCTTGTCCCAAAGGAAACCTTTTTGTTCTGATCCTTTATGGCTGTTCTTATCATATATACTTCAGCTTATATTAAACTTTTAATTTGAAGAGCATTGGAAGTTATCCTATGTGTGGCTTTAACTGGTATAATGAAGGAACTTATCTAAGTATGAAATTAAAATGCTATATATTTAGTCCTATAACAAATCCAGTTAAACATAAAAATATTATAAACATACTGGTTTCTTTTTTTATTGTTTTCCTCTTTATATCAATTAGGAATGTTCTACCTACAGTTATAAAGTTGCCAAATGTTACATGTATTCTATGTGACATGTACATTACCAGATTTTTAATTCTTCAAACGTGTAACATTTATGCTACTTACAAAGCAAAAAATAAACTCTATCCAAGGAACTTCTCATACTGTTTTCCATTTTTCACTATAAAACTTTTGGGGGACCCTGGCTGGTGTGGCTCAGTGGATTGGGTGTGCCTATGAACCAGAGGGTCACCTATTCGATTCCCAGTCAGGGCACACACCTGGGTTGTGGGCCAGGTCCCCAGTAGGGGCACAAATGGCAACCACACTGATATTTCTGTCCCTCTTTCCCCTTCCCTCTCCCTAAAAATAAATAAATAAAATATTTTTTAAAAACTGGGGGGGGGGGATTTCTTATTAGCATTCTAAGTTTCTTTGATAATTTTGTGCCTCCCATCCCTGCAAAACCTCAAAACATTCTAATGACCTTGTCTTCAATTGTCCAACAGTGTGGAGTCATTTCTTTTTCTTTAAATTTGTATTCTATTTATTATAACAGCAATTGTGTATGAGTACACTTGAAGACTATTTAGACATGTACAGGTGAGACACATCTCTTCTGCCTGCAGACTATGCTTGGTGCACTGGTGGACTCGGACAGGACCCCTGTCTGGGTACCTCAGGGCTGGGGACCAGTATGGTCTGCAACAAATGAATTCCTAATATAATCCTGACTCTTCTCAGGCACGAGCTTTCTTAACACTCCTTACCAGGTGTGTAGTATGATAAGCCCATTTTGCAGATCAGAACACAGAAGCATCAAGAGCTATATTAACTGCCCAAGACAGGAAGCTAGTGATTAGAACATGAGTTAGGTGTTGCTTACCCCAAAGCCCGTGTTTTTTTATTTAAATTGAGTTTATTTGGGTGACATTGGTTAATGAAATTACATAGGTTTCAGGTGTACAGTTCTAGAATACATCATCTGTTTATGGTATTGTGTGTTCACCACCCCAATTCAAGTCTTCCATCACTAATTATCCCCCACTTCCCTCTTCTGCCTCTGCCCCCACCCCGAGTAGTGAGTAGTTTTTTTGAAATTATACTTTAAGTACATTTCATATTTTTACTTTAAAGCGAACTTGTGTTTGTGACATTAATTACAAATAATACTTTACAGATGTTTTTAAAACAAAATAGTTGAACATTGTATCTTTAGTGTACTTCTAGTTTCCTTAAGCTTGATTTTAAAATGATTTTCGATGAGTCATTATTGAATTACATGTTCATGATATTTAAAAGAAGATGTTCTAGTAGATTGAAAATTTATTTTTGTGATTGTGACTTTTTTGTTTGAAATGACAAAAAAAGTTTATTTTGAATTCTAAGTATAGAACATGTCCAGACTTTGTGTATATTATTCATAACGAAAAACGAATCACTTTTAATTATCAGAGGTTTTTCTCCAAGGCTTATTAGATTTGAGGATAAATGTTAAAGTGGAATTTCTATCATAATAACCTTTATTTTATTTTTTTAAAGATTTTATTTATTTATCTTCAGAGGGGAAGGGAAGAGAAGGAGAGGGAGAGAAATATCAATGTATGGTTGCTTCTCATGTATCCCTTTCTGGAAACTGGCCTGCAACCCAGGCATGTGTCCTGACTGGGAATCAAACTGCAATCCTTTGGTTCGCAGGCCCACGCTCAATCCGCTGAGCTACACCAGCCAGGGAACCTTTATTTTCTTTGTTACACTTCTGTAGTAGTTAAGTTACTGTGCACATTTAGGTCTTGGCTATTGAGTTAATTTATTAAGTGCTAAATATAACATTATTAGAATGATTAACCACAGTTATGTTGAATGCTGCATGGTCCTATCACAGGAGAATGGAGGCTTGTACAGTATATTATGAAAGTAATTGTAATGTGTAGAGTGTAATTACATGTAATATGTAATTATTTCATAATAGCACCTTAAGCAAAGTATTGCAAAGGTAATTAAAATGTTGTTTTCAACAGCAATTTTAAAGTTATTGGAAACCTGTCCTTTTTAAAGCTTAACTTTTATGCTAAAAGTAATGTAAAAATGCAGATTAATTAATTATCCTTGGTTTTGTTTTATTTCAGGAGGAGGTTTGGCTGTTGGCACAGTTCTTCTGATCGGTTCGTATAGCATACATACTTGCTCTTCTTGGTCATTTTTGTATATAATGATTTTGTTGTATATAATGATTTTGGGGGGTTTTCCTACTCTGAAAATAACTCTGTGAGAATTAAGGTAAAATAAAGAGGAATGTCCTTATTTTAATTTAAATTAAACTTGAAATAAATTAGGCAAATATGTCTTATAATACAGCTCTTACAATTTAAAAATATTCACAGGGTATTGTCTTCCATTTTTTTAAAGAAGACTAAGATTAATGCCAATTGATATTTGGGAAGTTGATTTGCTAATAAGTCCATTTTATATATCTCAGATTTTTATCATTGTCTTTTTGTTGAAAGAAAAGTAATAGACTGATAAATCATGTTTTTGTTCACCTTCAAAGGTACATGGTTCTTATTTAAATATAGATTCATAACCCTATTTGTCTTATTTTTTTAGTTTAGAGTAGAGAATCTTGGTATTGAAATAAACTTTGGCAGTTACATAGTCAAAGCTCCCATCTAGCTACCAGTCACTTTTCCATAATTAATGTTTAATCCTCTACCTGAAACAGACTTTTTTGTTCCTAGTTTTGCACTCCGATATAATACAGAGTTAATCTATCTACTCCTTCACAACGCTCCTTTTTTTTTTATTTTTAGACACGACGCTCTTAACATATTTGAAAATAACTATTTTATTACCTTAAATCCTCTAAATTTCTAGACATAGATTTGCTTGAGTGAGGCATGTTAAATTGTGTGAGACATTATTCAATTGCTTTCTGAAAAGGCCATACCACCTTATACTTCAATCAGCAGTTATGAGAATACCAGTTTACTTTCACATTTGAATATATATATATATATATATATACATACATATATATATAATTTATTTATTTTTTAGAGAACAGGGAAGAGAGAGAGAGAAAATCACTGTGTGAAAGATACATTGATGGGCTGCCTCTCATATGCCCCTAACTGGGGACCTGGCCTATAACTCAGGCATGTGCCTGGATTGGGAATTGAACTGATGACCCCTTCGTTCTCAGGCTGGAACTCAATCCACTAAGCAACACCAGCCAGGGGATAGATCTGTTTATTATTATTACATTTTATCTTTGGTCGTAGTTAATACAGGGAAATGTCATTGATTTTTATCCATTGATCTATAACAGCAACTTTTGTATAGTTCATAGAGTCACTTAAATTTTTTCAGTAGGCCATCATCTTCTGCACACATTAACAAAATTATTTAATAACAGATTTTGATGCCTTGGAAGTGAGTGCTTCCATAACAAATAACTTAAAATATGGGGGTGGCTTTGGAACCAGGCAGTGGGCAAAGCCTAGAAGGATTATGAGGAGCATATTAGAGAAAGTCTAAATTGCTATAAACAGACTTTTAATAGAAATTTGTACTTTAAGGATGTTGCCAATGAAGGCAAAAAGGAAGTGAGGCCCATGTTACTAAAAGCTGGAGGAAGGGAGATCCTTGTTATTAGGGGCAGAAAGCCTCCTGACTTTGTTGTCTGCAGTTACATGAAAACAGAGCACTTGCCTAATGAACTTAGTGATGGTCTAGCTAAGGAGATTTCTTCTGTAATAGGTAAGCAATGAGGAAAAAACTCAAGCCTAACTGAAGCACAGTAACAGATTATTTTAAAGATGTATTCTTGATGAAATGTCAATTCACCAAAACATTATGCCAGGTATTCAATAACTATTTGTTAAATTAATGATTAAATAAAAGGATATAAGTTATAAAGCAAAGGTCTTGCCTTTGAAGTCTTTATTTAGACCTATTTCTTTGAATCTTTTCAGTATTATGTATGCTCTACTATGAACTTCTATATGTATAAGATTTTTTTAAATATGCATAACTTGGATAAACTCAGTTTTTTTGTGTATTACCTTGTTTTCTTTATAAAACCTTAACAAACTTTATAAGCATTTTTATATTTCTTTGAAAGATTAGATTATCAGATAGAGTCTTAGCTATTGGATTCTCTGCTTTTCTTCATTCCCAAGTTAATACAACTTGTACAGTGGATGAAATCTGCCTTAAGAAATGAATAGTTTTCCCTGGCTACTGTGGCTCAGTTGGTTGGAGCGTTGTCCTGTAAACTGAAAGGTTACCAGGTTTGATTCCCAGTCAGGGCACATGCCTAGGCTGTGGGTTCAGTCAGGAACTGATTGATGTTTCCCTCTCTCTGTATCTCCCTCCCTTTCTCTCGCTCTAAAATCAATAAGCATGTGCTCAGGTGAGAATAGAAAAAGAAATTTAAAACTCTAAATATAAACTAAATATGGAGATTTAACATTGGTGGTTAGGAGCATAAGGCATGACTATATTGCTTACCACTCAAAGATATTTTTTAATTCCAGAAGAGAAAATTAAAACATGAAGATGATTTGCATTAATAAATTTTCACTGTAGATTTTCACTTTGAACCATTTTCTCTTGAAATGCACTACTCATTAACCAAGACAGTTCTGCACACATGTAAGTGTGTACATGCTTATGAGTTTAGGATTGCCGAGTAGTGTATTTACACTACTATGGACACGAGAGATAGTGAGCGCTGCCAGAAAACCCTAGGTAGGTCTACTGTAGACCTTCTGAATACAACAGAATAAATTAATATGATACATAAAAGGTCACTCTCTGAGGCATAAATTGAAGCACTAAGGGATGTCTACATTTACTTTGAAAATCGAAGGTAGACTTTTTTTAAAACATGTTTTATTCTGTAGGACTGGAATAGGCTTTGAGACTTTTGTTTCATTTAAAGTGTTTTCTGACATTTGGATATGTGGGTAAATGTGGAACACCTGAAAAGTATCCAAAGTGAAGGAATGGCATAGAGTCTACACAGTTGTTCTTAAAAAAAGATCTCGATCTGTTTGCAGGGATATTGAGCATCATAAAGCTTTAGAATTTGTCAGTAATTAAAATATAAGCTATGTGGCATTTAAGAATGCATTATTTTTAAATTAATCTCTACATTAATTATATAATTTTAGTTCTAGAAGAAGATAAAGTATGATAGTAAATAATTAATCAGAACTAGTTATGATTGAACTTTTATATTACTTACCTGTCACTGTATAACAGTATTACCACAAACTTAGCAGCATAAAAACAGCACACATTTATTATCTGACAGTTCCTACAGGCAGGAGTCCAGGCACAGCTAGCGGGGCCCTCTGCAAACCAGCAGTCGAGGCGTCCGCCAGGGCTGGGTTCTCATCCGAAGGCTCGGCAGGCGGCAGAGGATCTGCTCCGGAGCTCACGTGCTGTTGTCTGCGTTCAGGTCCTTGCTGGTTGTCAGCGGGAGGCCGTACTGCAAGGGCAGGTCACACAATGGTGTCTTATTTCCTTGGAACCAGTAAGGGAGAACGTCTCTCAGCAAGGCAGATGTTACAGTCTCATAGCAAAAATGGCATCCCTGTCATTTTTAACATGCCCTGTTCTCTTGGTTAGGAGCCAGTCACAAGTTCCACCCACACTCAAGGACAGGAAATACATGAAGGCATGAATACCAGGAACTTGTTAAAAGGCTGAAATAAGATAGACTTGTATCAGTGCAGTTCTTTAGTATAAAGCCACTGACCTTTTGTTCTGAAGTATTTAAGCATTTGCAATGTGCTTACCACTGTTAGTAGTATAAATCTTGGTTGTACCCATTGTGAACTTTAACTGGATGTTACTGCACATGGAATAACTATGAACAGTACATATATGATGCACAGATATTTAGGCAGCTATAAGGTATGGACAAGGATTAAGTTCTCCCTTATGTTGCTTTGCTTCAATCCATTTTTTTAACCGCAGCCAGATGAACTTTCTGATATGAAAATCAGATCATGATATATACTTGCTTAAAACCCTTCTGCACTTTCTACTGATCTTAAGGTGAGGCTCAAGCTCCTTAACTTAGACTGTAAGGCCTTTACTCTGCCGATTCACTTCAGCCTTATTTCTTCTCATCCTCTCACCTCTTCCCTCAGCCTCTGTGTTTATCACCCTAAGCTTTTAATTCCAGCCAAGCCCCAACCTCTTACAGCTCTTCAGGCCTTTGCTTCAAGATTTCTTGCTGCATCATTTTTTCCTCTTTTCCTAATTCTAAATCATCCTTTTGGTCTCCACTTACATATGTCTTCCAGAAAGTCTTCCTTAACTGTTGCTTTTCTTTTCCTCACCCTTACTTAGTATTCCTTCTATAGACTTCTATAGTATTCTTTTTTATTTAAAGTTTTATTTATTTCTATTTAGAAAGAGGGGAAGGGAGGGAGAAAGAGAGGGACAGAAACATCTGTGTGTGGTTGCCTCTCACACACTGCCTACTGGGGACCTGGCCCACAACCCAGGCATGTGCCCTGACTGGGATTCAAACTGATGACCCTTCGATTCTCAGGCCAGCACTCAATCCACTGAGCCACACCAGCCAGGGCTATAGTGTTCTTTTCCTTATCATGGTGCATACTATACTTTATGGAAAATACCTGATCATGTATGTTATTCAATAAACTGTAAGCTCTGTGATCATGGGAAACATGTAAGGGTACAATAAATAAATGGGCACATGAATTAATTAGTGATTTGAAAGCCTGGTCAGAAACTATTTTTTACAAGATTTTATTTATTTATTTTTAGAGAGGGGAAGGGAGGAAGAAAGAGATGGAGAGAAACATTAATGTGTAGTCCCCTACTGGGGACATGGCCCACAACCCAGGTATGTGCCCTGACTGGGAATCAAACTGGTAACCCTTTGATTCTTAGGCCAGCACTCAATCCACTGAGCCACACCAGCCAGGGCTAAAAATTACTTATAGTGATAAGATAGAGGTAGTCATGGAGTATTTTGAGCATAAAGACATATTATAAAGGCTATACTGCAGGAATAAAGTAAAAACTTGAAATTATGGAAATATCCATTTTCCTAATCTACACATGAGATGATGTTTGCTACTATACTTTTAAAACTTTAATCACAAATATACTGCCATATTTTGATGGGATAACTACACCGCCTAACTTTCTATTTCTGCATTTCACTATATATATTATACTGTAATTGTTTTGCTGTACTTACACTACTCTGATATGAAATGTCATTTCCCTACACTTTTGATTGATTTCAACATTGATTTCTACTTCTCTGCTACATAAATGTGTGGGAGATAGAGAGACAGGAGGTAGAATGATCCCCAGATTTCGGGACTCAGAAAGTTTGAAGTTAATACCGTTAGGTAAGTCAGGAAAGGAGGAGAATGAACAGATACTGAGGTAAAGTGATGAGTGCAGTTCAAACTAATGAACTCTATGTTCCAAGTAGTTCTGCCTAGTAGACAGTTGAATATTTGGATAATAAATTTAGGCTACAGGAAAATACTTGGGATTTCTCACATTATTTAACTAATGTCTTTTAAACATATTTTTGGATGAAGTTATATGCATGTATTAGAATGCCCAGGTTTATGAGACCCTTGAGGCAAACTTTAGTGGATCTCTCAATTCCCTGACATTACATGCAAATTTGTGTATAGCTGTGTATGTTTTTAGAGTAGCATATATAACTTGCATCAGATTCTTAGAGTGGTCTGGGACTCCAAAAGAGTCTAAGAGCAACTAGAGTTAAAGGGAAAGTAAGCCAAAAATCTAAAGCCCGCATGCATTATTATTTAAGAGATAGATAAAGGAAAAATAAGCCCATGAAAGAGGTTAAGGTCATAGCCTCTGGACTCAGATGCCCAGATTTAGATCATGCTTCTGCTGTTTCCTAGCTGTGTTACCTTAAACAAGCTGCTGCCATTCTCTGTGCCTTAGTTTCTTTACCTATAAGATAGAGATTAATAACATTGATCTCCTAAGGTTATTATGAGGATTAAATGCGCTAATGCATGAGAAGTGCATTGCACTGTTTAACATAGTTCATGGTCAATAAGATTAGTTCCTTACTATTTGTAGTAGGATATTGAGTTCCTCAGGATTGACGACTAGCCCAAAGTGAGGAAAAGAAGACAAAGGTTTAAGTTCCCCCTTTCCCACAATTGGAGTTAGGTACCTCTTGCAGGCCCAATGAACTAGCACAGCTGCTTCCTCATAATTCCACCACCATCACTGCCTTACCAGGCAATACAGCAAGGATTGGAAAGAGCAGAAACGCAGCACCCGTAGTAAAAGGCGACCCCTTACTCAGGCAAGTAAGAGGGTACAACTCTAAGAACATTAGTCATTGATGTTGAGGATGCTTGCAAAATGCAGAGATGGCATTTTCATTTCCCAGCGGATTGCTTACTGAACTTCTGAACCTGCAAGCCTATTAGTGAGGAGTATATGTTGTGTTTCCCAAGTTTGATGTAGAAAGGGGAAAGGAGGCCTGCTCAAAAAATTGCGTAAACATCTGAAACAATGATAGTGATAACTAACATTTCCAGAGAAGAAATTGAATATGAACAGGCCAGCCCCTCAAAACCCCAGATTCTGCCCCTTTGAATGGTGTTTTAGTGGAAGATGGGACCAGAATGAAACAGAGCACTACCCACGAAAACCACACAACTCCATAGGCTACAAGCAGCAGGTTCGACTAGACCATATCAGAGTGAGGCTGTGGGCATCTCTGCCTACACCAGAGAGCTGGTTATGTAAGTTGATTCCCCCTGCTTTTCCCCTTCCCTGCTTTCCCAATTGCATAACTAGGACTTGGAGAGACAACGCGGAGAAAGAGGCACTTTAGAACTTTTCCCCCCTTAGAACCCCTCTGCCACATTAAGACCTTCAAGCCACACTTTCAGTCTGCACTTAAAGAGGAGGAGGAAAAGCTTCACATTAAGCGTTAAAGTTGTATATTTGACTGTTCCGAGTTTTGATCATTGGAACCGGTGGTGACAAAATCAAGGAATCAGCAGTAGATGTCATTAAGAGATGAGAAAAGGAGGATTTTCACTGCATCATGGGAAGTAATGACGGGAAAAAAGAAATAAAACCACTTCATATTTTTATACTAAAGAACTGAGTGCTGAATACAAACTGTGTACACATATAGAATAAAGATTGGCTAAAGAAATAGCAAAACTGAGAGCAAGAAGTGTCTTAACAGGGGATACGGGTGGGGATGGATTGTATACTTCCAAGAAGAAAATTGTCCATGCTAATAACGACATTAAACAAATGAAGTACGATGAAGATTGAAAAGTGTCCAAGAAATTGGATAATTAGGAAGTCATTGTTGACATTGAGAGCAGTCTCAGGGGAATGATAGGAGCAGCTCATTTGGACCCTAAAATAAGGAAACAACCATACTCCTGTTCTTTCTTTCCTCTGGGCTTCATCCTGCCCTTTGGGGGCCTAATGAGCAAGTGCAATTCCATTTCCATATGACAGCCTATCAAATACGTGAGGACAGCTCCCTTGCATCTCTTGGGTCTCTTTTCCTTCAAGCTAAATATCTCATTTCTCATGCTCGTAAGTCCCTTTACCACCCTGGCCACAGCATTCTGAAGATACTTCCGTTTGTGTAAATACCCAGATGAAGTCTATTACTGTCAGTCTAGTCGACTACTGGAGGACATGAGGACAACCATCTCTCTCAGCCCAGGAATTAGACTGTTAATTCTGGCCAAACGACATGTGCTTTTTGGCAGTTCTGTCACATCATTATCATTTTTGCTTGCCCAGTGTTACGGGGATTCACCAAATAGATTAATTAAATGCTTATTTTACAACCTCAAAATCTGTTTCACAAAATTGGTCATTTTTAGCTTGACAATCCCTAAATAGATGATGTTTCTCCTATTATTTTTTGTGCCTCATATAGGAGTCTTTGAAAAATACAGAGTTGATAGCTGTCATGGTGTGTGTGCCTGTGTTAGGGTGTGCTTTCAGCAAACTACAGTAGAGCTGGCTGACTTACAAGACAAAGATGGATTTTTGTTTGTTGTTCTTTTCCTTAATTAAGTCTACAAATATTTACTAGATGGCATACTGTGTGCCCAGCACTAGGGTTTTACCAATAAGAAGCATTCTCTGCCCTGAGATCTTGTAGCTTGGTGGGAAAATTTCACTCATGCGTATTAAATGCTACTATAGGAGTTAACACGATGCTTCAGATCATTGTGATCATCTCACCCAGCCTTGGGAAAAGCTTCTCCAAAAAGTGGGCCACCTCTTCTGGGTCTGGGAGGATTTAAGGGAGTAAGTTAGCCAAAAGGTGAAGTAATGTAGGCAGTAAGATGCAGTATGACGACTAGACTAGAGGTAGTAACGTAAGCTGTGAGTGTACATGAGATCAGTAGGGACTGTATGGAGGTAAGGAAAAAAGTCAAAATCCTCTTCATTTTAGAGATAGATAGAAAAAAGAGGAACTCTGCCATTTAGTTTAATTGCTTATTGCCACTACTCACTAATGATAAATCACCCAGTGGTTTTTTTTTTTATTATCTACTAGTAAGTTTCACTAGTATGTGCAATATTTGTCTGATATAGTTATTTCATTTTCTTACTGAGTATTATAATATGTCCTTAGTTTTCAAGTAATTATCTTACTTTTCTAATTGTAATACTTGTTAAACCATAATCATGTACATTTTAAAGGAAAAATGTGACTGTTAAACTACTTGTAACAAAAATATTTTTGTGCACATTGAACTCTGCTTTTGGGCCATAATCATTTGAGCCTGTAGACCAGGTTAAAGGATTTAGTTCTTTCTCCCAAGAGCAGTGAGAGACCACTGAAAGGTGTTGAATAGGAAAGTGGCACGATGCTCGGGTTTGTCTTTTTAAGGTTACTACTACATAGAAGGAAGATTACAGTGGATGCAAAGAAATAAGTTAGAGGCCATTGCAGTTTTCTAGGCAAGAGTTGTTGGTAGCAACACGTTGTTGGTATGGAGGGAAGTGATGAAATGCCAGAAATACTTTGAAAAGAAATTTAATAGGACTTTACAGATGAGCCAAGGAGTGGGTTGGTGAGAGAGAGAAAAGAGGTTTCAAGAATAAATCCTAATTTTATAAAAAGTGAAAGAGGATCGCATTTGGTGGAAGGAAATAACGGTACTGAGTTTAATTTGGACATGTGGAATTTGAGGCACCTTTGCACTTCTATATTTAATAGTAACAAAAGCCTAAGTAAATTATGGTACATATATGTACTGGAATATTGTTCAGACTTATACATGATAGTTACAAGACTATGAACATGTGAGGTTAAGTGAAAAAAGTAGGATTCAAAATTCAGCAATGATAATAACCATGTAAGAAGACATCCACAGAACAAGTACTACAAGGAATTATAACAAATTTTAACAGTCATTTTATGAGGGTGCAGATGATTGGTGAATTTAAAAAAAGATCACATTTTTCATGTTGTGAAAATATCAACATTAGAAATGTAAAATTTTAACATCAGATATGTTACTTATATCACTGATTTATAATGACCTTAGTTTATATGATTGCTTCTGTAAACTGATTCAGAGGTAACTTTAAGATAAAATTAATTCTTTTTTTAAACAGGACTTTCTATTTTGTTCTAACGTAGAGTATAAATTTTTAGTTACATAGAATGCACCTTTTGTTCCAGTGTGATAACTCTGTTAGTCAGTGGACAGTGCTTGCCACCTTGTCACCACGCCCTCATTTGTGTCCCGTGTCTCCACCTGTCAGCTATAAGCAGCACAGAGACACAGTGAAAGCATTTTTCTTTTCCTTTGCACAAAAAAACCTCATGAAATGCTCCTAAATCCACATGAAGCCCATTTTGTGTCTTTTAGTTTTGTATATATTAACTTTCACTTGTGATGAGAATAGTAGTAAAGAACTAACTGTATTCTTTAACATATGAAATTAAACTTCATATAAACTGTATTTTTGATCATGGATCAGCTCTAATGCACTGTGTTGAGAAGATTTATAAACAAGTTACCACCTGGGGTTTTAGTTGTAACTTAGGAAACCAACTTTATTTACTGAATTGTAATTGACATACAATAAAATGGATTCATTTTAAGTGTATATTTTAGTGAATTTTGGCACATTTGTATACTCATGCAACTGCCACAATTGAGAACAAACTGACAGTAACCCGAGGGGAGGTGGAAGGGGATAAAGTGGGGGAAGGGGGAGAGGTTTTCAGGAACACGTATAAAGGGCACATTGACAACAGCAAAGGTGGGTAGGATCCAGGGTGGGAGGTAAGGATGGCTGGGGTGGGGGGGGATGGTGGGGGGAAAATGGAGACAACTGTACTTGAACAACAATAAAAAAATGAATGAAAAAGAAATAAGTATAGAGCTAGTTCATGCACACATTTTGTTAAAGTTATCCAAAATATTCCGTGTTCTTGGAATCAACTGTAAATAGAATTTTTAAAATTTCAGTTTCTAGTATTTGTTACTAGTTTTTAGAAGTACAATAGATTTTTATATTTTGACTTCCCATGATACAACCAGATAGACTTGACTTACTAGTCCTACACGTCTTTTGGTATATTCCTTAAGGTGTCCTACATAGGTAATAGTGTCTGCATGTGAAAACTGATTTATTTCATGTTTTCTAGTCTATATGCCTTTCGATTCTTTTTCCTAGCTTATTACATGGCTGAGACCTTCTGAAAGATATTGATTAGAAGTGTTGAGAGTGGATATTCTTTTCATTGTTCCCAGTCTCAGGAAAAAAGCATTCCATTTTACCATTGTGTTTCCTGTAAGTTTATATTATGTTTAATGTATTACTGGTTTTTATTTTTTGATATTTTAAGGATTATTTTTATATGTGTTTATGAGGTATATTAGCCTATAGCTTTCTTTTCCTGTGATGTCTTGGTCTCGTTCTGGTGTCCAGGTTTAATGGCATTATAAAATGAGTTCTGAAGTGTTTCTCTCCACCCTTTTTTTCTGAAAGAGTATTTGTAGGGTTGATATAATTTCTTCCTTAGACGGTCTATAGTTTTATAAAGTCAATGTCTAGCTTAGGTATCAGAATAATAGTGGACATATAAAGTGAGTTAAGAATAGTTTCTCTGGGGTTTTTTTTTTTAGTTTGTTTAGGATTAGTATATCCAACATAAATATTTGATTGAGTTTAGTAGTGAAGCTTCCTGTGCCTGAAGTTTTTGTGCATGGGTGGAGATGGTAATTTTTATTATGAATTTAATTTTGGTTTCCTACTTCTTTTGTCACACTTGATTATCTGTATCCTTCAAGGAATTTTTTCATTTCTCCTAGTTGTAAAATTTTTTGACATAAGTTCATAGTACTTA
>PVKM010022159.1:0-22032 GCA_004027735.1 Carollia perspicillata
CACATACAAAAACAATTTCTACCTCTTCCTATCAACAACCTGAGCTCTGAAGATGGTTTGCTATTCATTTGACCCAGAAACCCCCTCAAAATCATGCAAATCAAGATGGTCAAACCTTCATGTTCACTTTAAGAACACTCATGAAACTGCCCAGGCCATCATGGGTGTGCATATCAGAAAAGCCACCAAGTATCTGAAAGATGTCACTTTAAAGAAGCAGTGTATCCCATTCCATCGATACATTGGTGAAGTCAGTAGGTGAGCCCAGGCCAAACACTGGAGCTGGATGCAGAGTCGGTGGCCCAAAAAGAGTGCTGAATTTTGGCTGCACATGGTTAAAAATGCAGAGAGTAATGGTGAACTTAAGGTTCAGGTGTAGATTCGCTGGCCATTGAGCACATCCAGGTGAACGAAGCTGCCAAGATGTGGTGCAGACCTCACAGAGCTCGTGGGCACGTTGAGATGATCCTACTGAAAAAGGAGCAGACTGTTCCTAAACCAGAAGAGGAGGTTGCTCAGAAGAAAATGATATCCCAGAAGAAACGGAGGAAACAAAAACGTATGGCCCTGGAGTAAATTCAGCACAAAATAAATGCTAATAAGAGTAAAATAACCAAATTCAAGATAGATTTAAGACTTAAACTTAAGATCCCAAAATCTAAAACTCATTTAAAAAATAGGGAAAAACTTCATGCTGGATTTGACACCAAAATACTGGCAACAACAGCAAAAATATATGGGACTACATCAAATTTGAAAACTTCAAGGGTAACCTATGGAATGGGAAAAAATTTGCAGTCACATTTCTAATAAGGGGTTAATATCCCAAATATAAAATAAAGAACTTGTACAACTCAACAACAAAAAAATCAAATAGCCCATTTAAAAATTGCTAAGGAATTGAACAGACATGTCTCCAATGATGACATACAAATGGCCAATAAACGTATGAAAAGATGTTTAATATCATTAATCATCAAAGAAATGAAAATCAAAACCACCATAAGATATCACCTCACACCCATTAGGAAGGCTTCTATCAAAACCAAAATAAATAAATAAATAGAAAATAATAAGTGAAGTGTTGGTGAGGATGTAAAGAAATGGGAGCCCTGGTGCACTTAATTGAACTGCAAAATGGTACAGCCATTATAGAAAACAGTCTGGAATTTCCTCAAAAATATAACTATGAAATGAATGAGCAACCCATCTTCTGGATACGTATCCAAAGGAATTGAGAGCAGGGCCTCGAAGAGGTATTTGCACACCCACGTTCATAGCAGCACTATTCACAACAGCGAAGAGATAGAAGCAACCCCAAAATAGGATACTATATGCATACAATGGAATATTATTCAGCCTTTAAAAGAAAGGAAATTCTGACATGCTACAACATGGATGAAACTTGAGGTCATTATGCTAAGTGAAATAAAGCAGTCACAAAAGGACAAAAGCTGTGTTTCCACTTATATGAGCATCTAAGGTAGTCAAATTCCTAGGAACAGACAGTAGAATGGTGGTTATCGGTGCTGGAAGAAGGGGTAGTTGTTTTCTGGGTACAGAGCATCAGTATTACAAGGTAAAAGAGTTCTACAGATCTGTTTCACTACTGAACTGTACACTTAAAAATGGTTAAAATAGTAAATTTTGTTATGTGTTTTTTACAACAATAAAAAAAACACTCTGACTAATACCTGTTATAAACATAGATGGAAAAATCCCTAACAAAATATTAGCAAACTGGGTATGTACAATAATGTATAAAAAAAGATTTTTTACAAAGCCCTGACCAGTGTGGCTCAGTTGGTCGGTGATCATCCTGCAAAGCAAAACGTTGCTGGTTCGATTCCTGGTCAGGACACAGGCCTGGGTTATGGGTTCAGTCCCCAGTTGGAATGCATGAGAGACAACCAATCAATGTTTCTCTCTCACATCAATGTTTTCCTCCCTCTCTTTCTCCCTTCCTTCTCCTCTCCCTAAAAAAATAATAATATCTTTTAAAACAAACAAAAAAGATTTATAAAAGGAAATAAATGGAGTTTTGACAGATGCCAAATGACACACATCTCTATTAGGGGCTTCACGAGAAGAAGAACCCTCAAGTACAAGAGGGGGAGTGCTGCCCAGGCGACGGCCCTGCAGGAACCCCAGAGAACACCAGGGGAAACAGCTGCCCTGTGCCAGGCAACAGGAAAGCTCCAGAAACCCATTCTCCAAAGGCAAAGGCTCAGATCATGGGACAGGCACCGACAGAAACAAGGGAGATCTAAGCCTGAAAGACACCAGAATTAAGGGAAAGCAAGAAAGATGAACAGGGGATCAAGGTTCTGAGTGTTTCTAAGAAATGACAGTGGCACTGCTGAGGGCTAGGTGCTCCCTCAAGGGTTCATGGTCCATTCCCAGCCACAGCTCTCTCTGTATGAGAGAGAAGTAACACAAGTTCTCCAGGCTTGTTTTTTTCAGCTGTGGAATAAGGTGATGAGTTCCTGCAAGCTCTGATAATTAAAGAAGTCTGAAATAAATACTGCAGCCCCTTTAAGCAGCTGGGTCTTTACTCCTCTCTTCAATCCCAACTACTCAGCCCATGACACAAGGGAATTAGATCTTTACTGCAATACGTTCCGTTCATTCATTTCTAACATACCTGGCGTGGAAGCTTATTTAGTGATCTCAGATAGTCTCTGTCCAGAATACAGTTTCCAAGTGCATTGCCAAAGCTTCTAAGGGTAAGAAATAAAAAGAAGAAACAGGGATGAGGATTGTTATATGTATCAGAGAACAGAGCTACAACTTCGTGCATGCTGCTCCCCAGTGGCAGCAGCAGAATGGGCCCTCACATGCCTTCAACACTGGCTCCTGAGCACCTGCCACGTTCCCGCACGGGATTAGGTTGTCAGAATACAGCGGTGGGCATAACAGTCACAAACCACTGTCCTCGACGAGAGGCAATGAATATGAAAAAACTAAAAAGCCATTCACAAAACCCCATTATACATCCTGATGCGGAGCACAAATTCCAGAGCGGAGATTTTTTTCCCCCTGAGGATTGCTCCAATTCCCCAATAATAGTGAGCCACACACAATTAGGGGCACAGTCCTCCACGACCAAAGTTCTTTACTTGGTATACACATACTCCTTTACACACCATGGTACTGCAAATTTTTAGTGCACGTTTACGCATGTATTTTTCTAGTGACCCAATTCACCTCAAATCTCAAAGGTATCTATGACCCAAAGAGGTTAATAACCCCGCTCTATGTAACTAAGTTAACTAAGTGACATATGCAAAATGAGGAGGTATTTAGGTGTGTTAAAGAGAACGAAGAAGCTATCTGTGTACCCATGTGGAAAGTCTCCAAATACATTACTAAGTAGAAGAGAAGGGGGTGCAAAATCAAGTACAGAACAGAGGACATAGTATTCTACCACTTATTCCCAAAAGGGGACACCGAAGCATGAAGTAGCATGGGGAAAACACAAGACAGGAAGTAGGAAGGCAGGGCAGACTTAAGCATTTCGATTTTTGAACAATGTGAATATATTACCTTTTCAAAGAAACCAAAACTGCTTTGAAACCAGCACTGAAATGCAGCAGAGTGGACTCCGACCCCTTGCACATACCTCAGTGCTCGCTTCAGCCCATCTGTCACTGCCTCCTTCCTGGCCTTCTCCAAAGACAAGGCTTTTGACTTGAGGCCCTCACTCACACCATAGCCCACATCTTCATGGTATGAACCATCCTGGAGGTAGAAAAGGAGTTCAAAGTCCAACATGAAAAGCCGCAGCTGTGCCTCTGGCTCTAGAGCTCTTCTTTTCCTCTAACGGCGGTGCTCAGACTGGGCACATGTGACCCAGGGCCCTGCGAAAGGGCACGTGGCACAGGGTAAGAGAACTGATCTCCAGTACCATTCCCTAGACCTGATCTGCTTGGAAATGTGGCTGTGGTCAAGACAATGCTCCTCTCCCACTTCCTCTTCTACATAAAAAACACACATATCCAATCTACCCCACATCTCCCTCAGGTGCACTACCCGAAGGTATAAAAACCCTGGGACACCAAACTGAAGGGAAATTTTAAGTACTGTATTTAACAGACTTTAATAATCGGACAGAAAAATCCTTTCACAAGTCACAGGGTACCCACTTTTTGACTTTTGCCAGCAATGAAGGTGGAGCTGATCAAGTTGTTTGCGCCTAGAAAACTGAATGTAATTCCTCGTGATTGTACTCTATAATTTTGGAATATAACTCAGAAAACATTCAAAGAAATGAATGACACTATAATAAAACACTTTCTATTCCCAGTTTATTTATGTGAATAAAATTTTTCAGTATTGTTCATAAAAATAAAGTCAGAATAGAATTAATGCTGAGTGCTCTGTCTAGGAATAATATTAAACTATGGATATATAAATTAAACAAAAAGAAAAAAAACACAGCATCATCCACGTCATTAAGAAATGCATTTTCCGGCCCTGGCTGGTGTAGCTCAGTGGATTGAGCGTGGGCCTGAGAACCAAACAAACATGGTTAAATTCCCAGTCAGGGCACATGCCTGGGTTGCAGGCCAGTTCCCAGCAGGGGACACACAAGAGGCAGCCATACATTGATATTTCTCTCCCTAACCCTTCCCCTCTAAAGATAAATAAATAAAATCTTTTTTAAAAAAAGAATGATTATTATAAAGAAAAGAAATGTATTTTCCATAAATTTTATTTTTATTAGTATAAAAATTTTGATGAAGTTCTGTTTCTCTTCCACATTAACACAATTGAGTGGTCAATTGTGTGCTAATAATACCTGTAACATTAAGTCAATCCAGAAGAAATTTTTTATTATTTAGAGCCTTCAGGTTCCTGGAAATTTACCAAAACAATTTAATTTTTACACACACACACACACACACACACACACAGAGGCAGAGAAGTATCATCAAGTTATTAACAAAAAAAGACTTCAATGATAAATATATATTACATTAGGAAAAAAGCTAGTCGAGAAATAGAATGGAACTATGAGTTCAAGAAGAAACAATGTCAAATTTCTTATGATGAAAGAACAGCTTGCTTATATATGTTTTAAATGGATGACAGTATTTAATCCTCTATGATATTTAGAATGATTTGGTACATTATAAAAAGATATAACAGATTTATTTCAGAATGTCAAATTTCACAATATGCCTAAAATTATACTCTTGCAACTATTTATATTTATGGTGAAAACTTTTAAGTGTCAACTTAAAAATGTACAGAGAACAGAGTTTTTCAAAATCCTTTTAGGGGCCACATGGGAAAGAATGTTTGACTCCCAGCATCCTAAGAAGACTGGCTGGGATCCAGCTCTGGGGTCCGTTCTCCAGCTGGGTGTGCCGCAGCCCAGAGACTCCCCTACCTGCTCACTCGTTCTCACCACCCTCCTGACTCTTGGAGGCAGCAAGTCTAGTCCATCACCCTCACCTTCAACTGGACTCTCACAAACGCACAGACTCCCACGTAGAACTTGCCGTTGTTAAGATCAACAAAATCTAGGAGTGGGAAAGAAAACCAGTAGGAGAAGATACTGATCCTTGTGCTACACCCATATTCTTCCTGCTGGAAACCAAATACACCTACCCAACATCCTCACCCACAAAGTACTCTTACCAGAAACCAGACAATGCCAAGTAAGGGAGATGAAGAAGTCACCACTGCCAGGAAGCATACTCACCAACATTCTGCTGTGTGATGGAGTGGGCCCAGCCATTGTACCCAAACATCTCATTGGCCAGATTAATTACCCGGTGACCCTCAATGTAATACACCTGAAAAAAAATTAAAAGAAAAAAAAGCTTGTTAAAATTTCTTGCCATACTTACATGTATATCAAAATTTACTTAATTTACTCCTTACCAGCTTATTTGGCAAAATCATCTTTAAGTGATTCTCAGTGAATTTATTTCAAAGACCCTTCCTGAAGGAGCCAGTTAGAATGAATGCTCTGCCTGGAGGGGTTAGAATCAAGGGTAAAGACACTCACTTGCCTAACAGTTTCCAAAACCCAATTTCCAAAAAAGTACATATCTCAGGTTAATGTGTAATGTGTATTACATCTCAGGCCAAAAACATACACAACAGTTAAAATCAGAAACAAATGACAAGAGACATATTTTTTTAAAAAATTCATAAAAATCCTGATGGCAGGTATGTAAGTCTCAAGACAATCCTTGGATCTCTTGAGATGACAATAAAGGCCAGAAACCATCCCCTCCCAAAGACACTAGGGAACATTGGGTAACAGTGAACAAGAGACCTTCTGAATCCATGAGACTCAGAAAGGGAGTCAGCAAGATCATCTGAGAAGTCAGCCACATGGGTACCCCCTGTTTCGGTGCATAAACTCTCGTACCTTCTGGCCTCCTCCAGCCATGCGGCTACTTATGTATTCTGGGCCAAGCCTCTGCCTCAGAGCATTCTGGATGGCCTGGTACTCCTCCGCTGTGTATTGGTACTACAATACAGGAAGAAAATGTAATTGACATTTCCAATATTCTTTTTTTAAATAGATTTTATTGATTATGCCATTATAGTTGTCCCATTTCCCCTCTTCATTCCCCTCCACCCTGCACACCCTCTCCCACCCACATTCCCCTCCTTTAGTTCATGTCTATGTGTCATAAGTTCTTTAGCTTCTACATTTCCCACACTACTCTTGCCCTCTCCCTGTCTGTTTTCTACCTACCGTCTATGCTACTTATTCGCTGTTCCTTCTCCCTCACTCTCCTCCTCCAAATCCCCTGTTGCTAACCCTCCATGTGATCTCCATTTCTGTGGTTCTGTTCCTGTTCTAGTTGTTTGCTGAGTTTGCTTTTGTTTTAGGTGTGGTTGTTAATAACTGTGAGTTTCCTGTCCTTTCACTGTTCACATTTTTTTTATCTTCTTTCTCTTAGATAAGTCCCTTTAAAATTTCATATAAGGGTTTGGTGATATGAACTCCTTGAACTTGACCTTATTTGAGAAGTACTTTATCTGTCCTTCCATTCTAAATGAAAGCTTTGCTGGGTAGAGCAGTCTTGGATATAGGTTCTTGCCTTTCATGATTTGGAATACTTCTTTCCAGCCCCTTCTTGCCTGTAAGGTCTCTTTTGAGAAATCAGCTGACAGTCTGATGGGAACTCCTTTGTAGGTGACTGTCCCCTTCTCTTGCTGTTTCTAGAATTTTCTCCTTCATTTTAATCTTGGCTAATGTAATTATGATGTGCCTTGGTGTGTTCCTCCTTGGATTCACCTTCTTTGGAACTCTCTGAGCTTCCTGGACTTCCTGGAAGTCTATTTCCTTTGCCAGATTGGGGAAGTTCTCCTTTACTATTTGTTCAAATAAGTTTTCCACTAGTTGCTCTTCCTCTTCTCCTTCTGGTACCCCTATAATTCGGATGTTGGAACGTTTAAAGGTGTCCTGTAGGTTCCTAAGCCTCTCCTCATTTTTTTGAATTCTTGCTTCTTCCTTCTATCCCATTTGGTTGTTTCTTTCTTCCTTCTGGTCCACTCCATTGATTTCAGTCCCAGTTTTCTTCCCATCACTATTGGTTCTCTGTGCATTTTCCTTCATTTCACTTAGCATTGCCTTCATTTGTTCATCTAATTTGTGACCAAAATCAACCAGTTCTGTGAGCATCCTGATCACCAGTGTTTTGAACTGTGTATCTGATAGGTTGGCTACTTCTTGGTTGCTTAAAAGTATTGGCTCTGGGGTTTTGATTTGTTCTTCTGTTCGAGCCATAATTTTTTGGTCTGGTCACACCTGTTACATATGAGGGGCGGAGCCATAGGTGTTCACCAGGGGAGGACAACCCAGTTGCTTGGGTAGTGATGCTGTATGTGGGGGCGGGGTCTTTAAGGGAACAATGGCACTTGCTCCACTCTCTCTCAGATTTCAGTCCCCTCTGCCACTACCCACAAGCAAAATGGGCCCTTCTGGTGCTGGTTCCTGGGTGGGTGGGCTTGTGTACATTCTAGGACCCTGTGGGTCTCTTCAGTGTAATCTCTTGTGAGGCTGGGAGTCTCTCCCGTCACCTCAACCCCTGCAAGTTTTTTCAATTGGTGCTTTTAGGCTTTATTTCCCATCGCTGGGGCCCTGAGTTGGGCAGTCTGTCTCACTGCCCGTTTTTGCCTGGTTTATCTGCGAATGTGTGTCCACAGTCAGCCAGCTGCCTTGCACACCTCACTGGGTCTGCGTGTTTCCTCCCGGCATCCAGGGTCTCCTAGCCCCATACCACCTGCATGCCCAGGTCTGCCAGCCACCGCTTTTTCCTGCCGTGACCCCTCTCTGCCAGCTGACTCCACCCCTCTTACACATCTGGATGAATGGTTGTTGGACTTCTGTACAGTTCAATTTTCTGTCTGTCCTGGTGGTGTTTTTGTTTCTAAATCTTTGTTGTCCTTAAATTTGGTTGTGCGAGGAGGTGCAGCGTTTCCACCTGGCCTCCATCTTGGCCAGAAGTCCCTCCAGTATTCTTTATGTCAGCAAGTCTCCAACTTTTCAGACTCCACACTCTCTGACACACTTAACAAGAATCACAGACCCTAAGAGTTGTTGTTTATGTGGGCTCTACCTACCAAGGTGAGGAATTCAAACCGACACACATTGCACCAGCCACCAGGGCAATACCGCTACATGCTATGCAGTCTCTGGAAATCTCCCCATTGACTCGTGAGAGAATGAGAGTGAGAACAAGCAAGCAGTGTTTTAGCATTATTATGAAAATAATTTTAACCTCTTGGCCTTTGAAAAGATCTCATGGATCCCCAGGGGTCACTGAACCACATTTTGAGAACCACTGCCTTAGATGTTACTACCATCCCTATAAAACTTTCTCAAGCCAGAACTGGGAAACTAAAAATTCCCACTTCTGAGACTGCATATGACATTTATGCAGGTGAAGGAGTGGAAGAGAGAAAACTGACAGGGAGTCTTCCTTCAACTGTCTTCTCCAAAGTTGTGTGCCTCTTCTCCCACTGAACAACCTCCCCTCCCACACTGATAAATATACTACCACACGTTTGGGTTTCTGTCCCCTGGGTGGTTTTCCCCTTTTCCCCGTTTAGATGAAACAAATACTCACAAACAGATCTTTGGTAAAGAATGTGACTGGACAAAGCAAGAATGTCTTTTATATGCACGGATATGGCCACATAGAATGCCACCAGAAACTCTGGATGCCGCTAATAGAGGGTGAAAGGTGGGCGGGAGTCATAGGGAAATAGTCAAACTGTTCATGTGTAGTCTTGGTTTCATTCTGAATGTTATATCATATGAATATGTAATCTATCCAACAACTAAATAAAATTTACAGCTAAAGCAGTACTATTAGTCTTTTGATGCTAAAGTTCCAAAATGCCCTGAGAGTTCATCAAAGGCTCCAAAATACCGTATTTTTTGGACCATAAGACGCACGTAGGTTTTAGAGGAAAATAGAAAAAAATTTTTTGAAGCAAAAAATGTGGTAAAATATTTAATAACATAAACAACACAGTATTTCACCAATGTAAATGTAAACAGAACTCAACAGCAGTATTAACAACCATTATTCCTTCCAAATTGGGAGGAGGGGGCTGCATCTTATAGTCCCAAAATACAGTAATACATGTAAAGGAAAAACTAATAACAATAAATAGTTTACGCATATGTACATGATGGTGGTCTACTGATTGCTTCCTCGTAGCTTTTTCATTTAACCTTATTCTTCGCAGGTGTGAAAAACTCCATTACCTGTCCAAAGCATAACACAGAGTTGCTACCGGCAGAGGGAAAGCTGTCACGGCCTCCAAGAATTCGTTCCTCAGTCCCAGACATGTGGATTCTGGTTGACTTCTATGTAAACAGAAGAGTAAAAAAATACCTCAAAGAATGCTGAAGGCCAGATCCCCTACTAGAAATCAGAGAAAACATCTACATGCAACCCCCTACAAGTCACTTCGACACGCTACGCCAATCAAGGACTAAGTCCCTCAGTGCTTGCCGACAATCTCACACCCGTGAAAACCCTATAGGGGCTGCCTCTACTTTTCTGCTAAGTTTTTTGCTAGGGTGGTAGTGCTCTTAAAGGTTAATTTTTTTATAATGAGAATGAATGATAAATATACATTACAATTATAGTGTTTATAAGCAAAAAAGTCAAAATTACAAAAACACCATAAAGGAGAGCAAACAATCAACTTATCACTACCTACTACATGTGCAACGTGACCAGGGCCTCTGTGGGGTCAACAAAAAAATGTAAGTCACACTAACTGAGCTGTGTGCCAGGAGCTCACAAGCTAGCTAGTGGGAGAAGACTAACAGAAATAAAACAATTAAAGAGCAAGAGAAAGTAACACGGAAGACCCCTTACACTCAGGAATTAGCCCAGTTTGGTCCCGTGCAGCTTCAGCTTCACCTGGAACTTGTTGGAAACGTGAGACCTCAGGCCCCACGGTAGACCTACGGAGTCAGAAGGTAGATGTGAGGCCCAGGAATTAGTGCTTTGCCAAGCCCACCAGGTGATTCTGAAGTGAGCTCAAGTTTGAAAGCCAGTGCATTAGACTGAGGCAGTGCAAACTTACAGTCCAGTAGAAAACAGAACTGCCCTCAGAAAAAGCACCTGCAGCTGGCTGGCCCACTTGCCTGACTACAACTACATCTGTCTCAAATCAGATTCAAAGTTGGCGCCTCAGCAACCTTAGATGCTATAAATCTCCAGGTTTGCTAGTAGAACTACAAATCTATGAATGTCAAAAAGTTACCCTTCTCCACATGGCATTATAACATGATGTTTAAGAGCTCAAGTTCTGAATGTCTGTTTCCAGCTCTATCACCCACTAGGTGCTTGACCAAGGGAGACAATCACATAGCCTCTCTAAATGATGTTTTCTCGTGTAGAAAATGGAGATAATAACAGTACAGCAAACATTCATTTAATCTTTATTTACTGCCTGGCACACATGAAGTACTAAAATGTTACTTATTGCTAAATTCATGTCAATTTTCTCAAGTACATTCTGAGCAAAATGCAGAGAACTAAATGACCATAAAACATTACATTTCAGCTAAGAATGATAAATTTATTTATAATATAGCACTAAAAAGTAGGATAGTGGCCCAAACTAGGACAGTTGATAATTAGGATCTAAAATTGATGCATCAAGAAATAATGGAATGAGGGTATTGTTTGGAATGTAACTGACTGGAAAGGCCAGAACAGACAGTTAAAGAATGCAGCTGCCTGTGTCTGAGGGGTGGCGATGGGGAGAGAGGGCAGCAGGGACCTCCTTTTACAAGATAAAGCTTATAGCACTATTTGATTTTCAGACATGTGCATGTATTATTTTAATAAAAGCAAATATAAAAATGTAAATACCTACTCCATGAAGCAGGAGTCAAACTTTTTCTGCAAAAGGCCAAACAGTAAATATTTCAGGTACTGCAGGCTGTTTGGTCTCTGCTACGGCTACTCAACTTTGGGAGTTTTAACATGAAAGCAGCCATGAACAATATGTAAATGAAGGGGCACAGTTGTGTCCCCATACAATTTTATTACAAAAAGAGGTGGCAGACCTGACCCACAGGCCACAGTGTGCCAGCTCCGGCTATAAAGCATGCACACTGATCGTTAGAGTCAGATGTGGCTCAATACCCAGCTCCACCGGGTAAGTTACTTAAATTGGGTAATTACTTAACCTCTCTGTGCCCAAGTTTCCTCATTGGTAAAAGGGAATGTTAAGAAAATCAACTGCATAAATTTAACGCATTAAATAAATGTTGTGGTAATAGCAGCATCCAAGACTCATCATTGGATGCTGACAGTTGTGGGGGAACAGGATATTCACAAAGTCTCAAAGGAGCACCTGTCAAACAGAAGGGTATATACTCTGAACGGACTTAATGCCACTGAATTACATGCTTCAAAATGGTTAAATAAATTTGATGTTGTGTATATTTTACTCTATCAAAAAAGGAGGGAATTGATTAACAATGAAGGTCTGTGTCTCACTCCATACACGATCTAAGGCAATCTGGTGGCCTTGTTCCTCTCACAGCTGTGTCATGTAGCACATGTGACCTCCAAAGTCATTGCGACAGGGGTAAAGAGAGCTGGAGTCATACTAGGTCATAGCTGCCTTAGGCCAGAAGTGGACAGAACTTGTCACATGGCCCCAATGTAATTGCAATGGAGGCTGGGAAATGCAAGAAAGCATTTGAATATTTGGTGAGTACTGTCTCTGTCACATCCATTTTCTCCCACTCGAATATTGACCCCTAGAAGGTGGGGGATTCCTCCGGATTTATACTGGCACCCCCAGTGACTAGCACAGTACTTTACCTTGTAGGGGGTCAGAGACCTAAGTGTCTGGTTAGTAATTAAATTAATAAATGAGGGAATAAATGAAATCTTGGGTTGGCCAAAAAGTCCGTAAGTTTTTCCCATAAAATAAAAGACACATTTTTCATTTTCACCAATAACTTTATTGATTTGGATATTTTTATTATGTCTGCTACCTCCCACGTGGTGTGATGTTGATTGTTCTCAATTAATGTCTCAATTTGGTCACTGTCAACTTCAACTGGTCTGCCTGACCGTGGGGCACTATCCAGAGAGAAATCTCCAGCATGAAACTTTGCAAACCACTTTTAACACATTCCGTCAGTCACAGCACCTCCTCTACACACTGCACAATCTTTTTTGCGTTTCAATTACATTTTGACCTTTCTTGAAATAATAAAGCATAATATGCTGAAAATTTGTTACATTCTTTTGTCTTCAAAATGGCTACACAAAAATTCATCAATTTTGATAACTTTTTTTAATGCATACTGATATGACAACTGTCACAATACAATCTAAAAAAAATTGTTCTGAATGAAGTTAAAGATAACTATGTGCTACTACAGCCATGTTATGGAAAAAAACAAACTTTTGGCAACCAAATACACAGTGCAGGATATATAGACAAAGTATGTTTTTTAATTCTTTTTCTGAATTGCCTAGAATTTTTTTATTCTTGTTTATTCTAATTTTTAGAAACTAATTTTATAAGGCAAGAATTACACTTCTTACATTTATTTGTTTTTTTTTAGGATTTTATTTATCTATTTTTTAGAGAGGGGAAGGAAAAGAGAAAGAGAGGGAGGGAAACGTCAATGTGTGGTTGCCTTCTGTGTGCCCCCTACTGGGGACCTGGCCTTCAACCCAGGCAGGTGCCCTGACTGGGAATTGAACCAGCAACGCTTCGATTTGCAGGCTGGCACTCAACCACTGAGCCACACCAGCCAGGGCAACACTTCTTACATTTAAAAAGCAACTTATTGCTACTTTTCCAAACAATATCATAAAAGATTCAACCTTTTGTCGAAATAAAGGACAACCCTAATCTCTGCCCATAAAATAAAACATGGAATCACTCTTTTTCCCAGTTTCTACTGTGAAAAAATGCTTATTGCTCTGCCTTCCTTTCTAAACCACTCACAACTATTTTGCTATTATAAAATTAAAATATATTTTTATAGAAAGTTTTAATCATATATCAAAAAATATGGGTGGAAGTAAAATTTGGTTGGATCCCCACCAGCAAGGCTGTTGTTTTTTTAAATAAGTGATTGTATTTGTGTATGTGGTTTATGTGCATATAAGTGTGTATTTTTAAACAAAGGCAGAATACAAATGTATCAGGCACATTTTATGCAGCAGCATCGCAAGTCTTCTCAGCATTGCCTGTCTGAGGTCCCTGATTACTTTTTTTCATCATGGGTGATTAGGCAGACCAAATATGCATGGCTTCTAACCAACTACACAGAGGTACAGCCCAATGGTCCCTACATCTTGCTCACATTAGATGCCTCTCAGCTTCCTGTGGGACCCACCTGATGCCCACACATGTACAGTCTGAGAGTTCTGGGGAGTAAATGTACCAGGGAGCAAAGCTTTTACCAATGAGAGAGACAGAAGCTGAGGGGCAAATCTTCCCCTTCCTTTGAGTAGATTGTCCTGGGATGCAGTGCTTTACACATTTGCCTAGGAGACGGCATTAGAAAATCAAGCAACCAACTGTATACTCGTTACTAAGGGGTGGCCAGCTTGGAAATGTACCCTGGAACTGATTTAATCTTCCATCTCGCACTTCCCCTTTCCCTCACTTCTGCTTCCTGGAATTGTACTTCCTGAAATCCTAAAGGCATATAAGTTTTTGCCTTAAATTCCAGGTACTGGGGAACCCAGATAGAGCACACACTATGAATGCTCTGTTTATTATCCCTTTAGCTCCTACCACAATAGGGCGCCCTGGCCTAACTTCCAAGTGCCAACATCTGCATCTCTACCTAATGGCATCCTTTGGCACTCAGGGCCCATTTTGCACCTGTTAATGGTACACTGGAAGCTCCAGAGAATCAGTGTCCTTGGGCGTAGCCTCAAACAATGATTGACAGGAGTTGGTGTGTAAAGAGCCCATACTTCTTACTGTTTCTGTGAGACAACACAGCACATGAGTTCTTCATTGGCTCCAGAGTTCCCCAGTGAAATTAGGTTTGGTTGCCCACCAGTGGTAACTGGCTTGACAACATAACTTTGTTGAATAATTTTACTTTCCCATTTTGCTTCTCCTCTCCTCTATCTCTATGTCCTGGGCTTATCTCCCAAATAAATTACTTGTACTTGAAGAAAAAATGTGGGAGGTGGAGGGGTGAGTGGCAAAAGATATTTTACAAGAGGAATCTAGCAGATAACCACCTTGATCAAGTAATTAAACATAGTGTCACCAATAATAGTCAAACCATATGCTTTCTGAAGGATGCACTGAGAAGGTAACAACATCACTAGGTAATATTCTAACTGAGCTAATCATGACTCTGGTCATGAGGAAATAATCAGCCAAGTTCAAATCTACAGGGCCTGGACTCTTCAAAAATGCCCATGTCTCAAAAACAAAACAAAGTAAAACAGAAAGTCTAGTGAAGTCTTCTGGCTTAAAGGAGACTAAAGAGACATGACAAGTAAAACGCACTGTGTGACCCTTGACAGGACTTTACATCAGAAAAAAGCTATAAAGGACACTATTGGGACAACTGGGCAGTCTGGTGATAGAGTGCATATTACATGCTGATCTTTTATCACTGTTATAACTTACTGAGTTGTGATACTTGTACCATAATTAGGTAGGAGATACATGATAAAATATTAGAATAAGTTGGTGTGTTTTCTGCAACTTTCATATCATTCAACTAAAAAAGTGTGTGTGTGTATGCACAGGCTAAGAGAGGAAGAGAAAAAGATAGAGCAAAGTAACAAACTTATGAATCCAAGTGAAAATATGCAATTATTCACTGTGTAACTTTCCTGACATCTTCAAATTCTTCAAAATAAAATGTTAGGAAAGTCTTCCTGAATGTCAAGGTTGTAGCAGCTACATAAATCCAAATATCGCAATACATCCTCTAAAAACTACACAGACCAACAAGAAAACTACTAAAATTACAAATATCCTGTATCTTCTAACATAATTAGAAGACTGAAAACACTACAAGCTTCAACTAGCCTGGAAGTAAAAAAAGTAACCATCAATTTCTGGTGGAAATATTTCTCAAACTCTCATCCCAAGTCTCTACATTACAGAGAGCAAGGTGGGCCCCAGGTGGGAAGGGAACTGTTTAGAAGAGAGAAGAGGACGATGGAGAGCCTAACTGGAATTAAAATCACTGCTGGAGAAAGAAATCCCACCCGAAGTATGAAAATACTGACAAAGAGTTCTGGCAGCCTGGAGTACTCTAGAACTCAATGAGGCAGTCTTGGAAAGTCAATGTTTCTGTAGAGAAGACATTTAAAGGAAGGTGTGAATCCCTTTGAAACGTCTGTGAATGGAAAAGGAGGGGAAATACAGAATCCTGTGTAATACAAGAGAAAATTCAAGAGTCAAAGGAGATGCCACCATCTCCCCCGCAAAAGCCTTCTAACTCACTACACTTACAAAGCAACAGGAACCAGGAATCTTATAAATCATCCCAACTGTCAATCCTGTTGACAGAGAGCAAAAATTAGAGATAAAAAAAGAGTCAGTGAACTTGAAGACTGAAAACAACGAAACAGCTTCAGGGTTCTGTGGGATAAAATAAAAAGGGTTAATATACACATAACTGAGATCCCAAAAGAAGAGATTAAAGAGAATGGGAAAAAGTATTTAAAAAAATAATAACTTGGAATTTCCCAAGTTGGGAGACACACATAAATGTATACATTTATGAAGTTCAGCAGGATAAACATAAAGAAAACCACAGCTAGCCCTGGCTGGTGTAGCTCAGTGGATTGAGCACGGGCCTGTGAGGCAAAGGGTTGCCAGTTCAATTCCCAGTCAGGGCACATGCCTGGGTTGCAGGCCAGGTCCCAGCAGGGGATGCATGAGAGGCAACCACACATTGATGTTTCTCTCCCTCTCTTTCTCCTTCCCATCTCCTCTCTAAAAATAAATAAATAAAATGTTTAAAAAAAAAAAGAAAAAGAAAACCACACCTAAACACTTCATAGGCAAACAGCTAAAAAACAAAAATAAAGAGAATATCTTGAAAGCAGTAGGAGAAAAATGGCACATTATGTACAGAGTAACAATACAAGTGATGGCTCTATTGACAACAGAGTTTTAAAGGAACACTTAGGAGTAAATTTCATGAAAGGTATGTAAAACTGCTGCACTAGAAACAAAACAGTACTAACGACAGACAGAAGACCTAAATAAAAAGGGAGATGTACCATGTTCATATATTTGAAGACTCAATACCGTTTAGATGTTAATTTCCCAAATTAATCTAAAGATTCCATGCCATCCCAATCATAAGCCTATTGGTATTTTTTGGAGCAACTGATGAGATGATTCTGTGGGAAATGCAAGGGATCTAAATTATCCAAATCAAACTTCAAAAACAACAACAAAGTTGTTGACCTACACTACGTGATTTCGAGACTTATGATAACACCATAGTAATTACTGGATAGGCCAAAAAGTCTTCTTACTTTTCTCCATAAAATAAAAGATACAGCAGTTTTCATTTTCACCAATAACTTTACTGATTTGGATATTTTGAGTATGTCGGCTATCGCCCACTATTGGCTTCTAGAGGGTAGTAGAGGCCAGGGGTGCTGCTAAACATCTCCCAATGCATGTGACAGCCCCACAGTAAAGAATTACTTAGCCAAAATGTCAATAGTACCAAGAAACTTCACAAAGCACTTTTCACACATTCAGAGAAAAATGGCACATTAAAAATCAGTCACAGCAGCTTCTCCATACACTGCATAAATCTTTTTTTGCATTTCAGTTGTGTTTTTACCTTTCTTGAAGTAATAAAGTATGATACACCACAAATGTGACATATATTCTTCCATCTTCAATATTAAAATGGCTGCACAAAATTACCAGTTTGATAAATTTTTTAAATGCTGATATGACAGCTGTCATAATACAATCTAACGAAATTGTTTGGAATGAATTAAAGACAACTAAGCACTACTAGAGTCATCATGCAGGAAAAGCTAAACAGACTTTTTGGTCAATCCAATCCAGTAGTATGGTACTGATAAGGATTGATCAGTGGAACAGAAAAGGCAGTCCACAGCCCTGGCCAGCCATCATCTGATATTTCAAGGTTGCGGTTCGATCCCCAGTCACAGCACATACAAGAAACAACTAATGAATGCATAATAAGCAAAACAACAAAATGAATGTTTCTCTCCTCCCCACCAAATTTTTTTTTTTAATTTTAAAGAAAAGAGAGCCCAGAAATCAACTGCTATTTATATAGGCATCTGAATGTTAATAATAGTACCAACGTAATACAATGGCTTTTTTTTAACCTCACCCAAGGATATATTTATAGATTTTAGAGGGGGAAGAAAGGGGAGAGAGAAAGGGAGGGAAACATCAATGTGAGAGAGAAACATCAACTGGTTGCCTCCCACATGCACCCCAACCAGGCACCAAACCCACAACCTAGGTATGTGCCCTAACCGGAACTGAACCCACGACCCTTTGGGATGACACTCCTACCAACTGAGCTGCCTGGCCAGGGCACAATGGAATTTTCAACAAATAATGCTGGAACAACAATCTGTGTGGGGAAAAAATTTAATATTTTTCACAAAAATATCTTCACACTATTTACAAAAACTGAAGATGGATCAGAGGCCTAAAGATAAAAGCTAAACTTAGAAAATATTGAGAAGAAAATAAAGAAGTATGTGTTCATAACCTGATAGTGGCCAAGACTTCTTAAACAGTACTCAGAAAGCAGTAACTTCATAGTTAAAAACTGCAAATATGACTTCATCAAAACATAAAACTTTTCTTACTAAAAAATGCTATGAAAGTAATTAAGCAACCACAACAGATAATATCCAGGATATACAAAGGATATATAAAGAACTCCTACAACTCAATAATAAAATTGGGCAAAAGGTCTAAATAGGCATTTCACAAAGGAATATACACAAATGTCAGCAAGTGCAGGAAAAAGTGCTCAATGTCATTCTAATCAACAACTAAAATTAAAACCATAGTGACATACTGCTCTCTAGCCACCAGAATAGCTAAAAATAAAGACTGACAACACCCAAAGTTGGCAAGGATGTGAAGGAATTAGAACTCACACAAATGGTTGGCCGGCAACAGGATGATAAAACTACCATGCTGCAAACACATGCTACCCTTCGTGAAAAGGAGGAATAACTCAAAGATGGAGCCAGAGACCAGAGGCTGCGTGCAGGTCACAGAGAACTGGTCCCAGTCCTGGAAACCAATGACCCCTTAGATATCAGCCCTTTGTCAGGTAGGCATCAGCGCTTGCCCATTCATTTTCTTAGAGTTGTCTTTGATGGAAGTGTTAAATTTTGAAGTAATTCCATTTATCTTTTTCTTTTAAGTGGTTATTGTCCTCTGAGGCTTGGCTAAGAAATCTTTTGCATACTCCCAAGTCAAGGGGATACTCTTCCATATTTTCTAGAAGCCTTATAGCTTCGCGATTTTGGAAATAAATCTGATCACTTCTTAAGAAATTAAATATGCTTCTACCATGTGACCCAAGAATTCTTCTGATAGGTATTTTCCCCAAGAAATAAAAACATATGACCAAAATAAGATGTGTAGGAGAAAAAAATGAAGACCTGTAGGGGTAAGGGAAAGGAACCTGAATTAGGGTGGTGGCTATGAGCATGGAATAGATGACTTCTAGAAACATTAAGAAGATAAACAAGACTGGGGAACATTTTTATTCTTATCCATTTCCATATACCTAAAAGCATTTCTAATCACATATGGAAGGAGGAAGGAGGAAGAGGGCATGAGGCATATTATATAAGGAAGTTTTCCTCTTTTGTCTGACCTCTTTTCTCTTCATTAAATACAGCAGAGGGCATAACCATGAAGGGTAATAGAAGCCACCTTCAAAAGCTTGGACCTTTAGTTTGTAAACCATGGAAAACAATGGAAATTTTAAGCTGAGAATGATAAGATTATATTTATGCCTCAGAAAGCTCTCTGTCAACTGTGAATAATTGAGAGAGAGATCAGTTAGGAGTCTAAGTTACAACAGTCCAGACGGAGACAAAGGCTCAAAGATCATGGAAATGTAGAGAAAGGATGACCTCTGGATATGTATTACAGGAGGCAGAACTGACAAGACTCAGTGATGGAAGAGGATCAATAGCGGGCTTGGATATTGAGGGGTTTTCCCTTTTATTTTCATTTATACACATGCTGCTATAATTGTTGTGATATAAAAAATGTTTCTATTCTAACAAGAGTAGAAAAAAATCTTTTTTAAGTAAAAAGAAGGAACTATATGTCAAAATGTCATCTCCTAACTACACTCTAAATAGAATTCATCCTGTGTTCCCAGAGCATTTTAGACTTTCGTGAAATCACCTATCACACATAATCCTAACTCAGTCATTCGAGAACAGACAGGGACATATACTAACTACTGAATCTCCAGCACTTAACATAGTCTCTGGCCAGCACACCGTATGTAGAACATTTTAGCTTTATTTCAGCTTCTCTCCACTTCAAATCTGCCAGTATGGTATTAAAAATGAATACCTGAAGTGGAAAAAATGTTAAAAGGCACAGAGATTTAAAAATATTCACACTAGGCTTTCTGCCTTGAATATTTAAATTGGTTATACAGTCAATTCTCATTATTCACAGTAGTTATGTTCCATGAATGCTGACTTATCAAATACTGAACCATTGCTCCTAGGAGAAATACAGGGTTAGGTTCCTGCAAGTCTCTAGACACATTTTGCCAACCAGTCAATACATAATCTTGTTTTATGTGTGTTTCTGTTTACTGGCACATTATTTAATATATATTATTGATCATAAACATTGAATCCTCTGCTGAACAAAGCTTATCTAAAAAGCTTGTCTTTGCAAGGCACATCACAGCCTTCTTGCACATAAACGAAAGACAGCATTTCAGCAATATGATTGGAGTCCTTTCTATACAGAGAAATCACCAACAAAAAGCACAAAATATGAAAGAAAAAAACAGCCTGGCATTAAATATACCTGCAACAAGGACTCTCATTTCCAGTATGAGAGTTGAAACAAGAAGGCAGAGCATCCCCTGGTTTAACCTCAACTGGGAACAGGCACACTGGGTAACTCAAATTACTCAGCACTGTGCACATACACAAAAGTGCCCTGAGTACCGATGTGAGGTTTCAAAGAAATCTTAGCAAGTAAATTCATAAAGATCGACTGTGGACTTTTTTTTTAATCCTCACTAGAGGACCTGCCTATTGATTTTAGAGAGAGGGGAAGGGACAGAGAGAAACATCGATGGGCAGCCTCTCAAACCCCCCCAGACTGGGAACCAGACCACACCCCAGGCATCTGCCTTGACTGGGAATGGAATCTGAAACCTTCTGGATTACTGGAGGACACTCCAACCAACTGAGCAACAGCAGTCCAGGCCCCAGTGTGGTGTGGAGGGGGGCAGGGGGTGGCGGTTAAAGATAAAAACAGCCGTGGCTGGTGTAGCTCAGTGGCCTGCGAACCAAACAACCGCAGTTCAATTCCCAGTCAGGGCACATGCCTGGGTTGCAGGCCAGGTCCCAAAAAAGGGAACGCATGAGAGGCAACCACACGTTGGTATTTCTCTCCCTCTCTCTTTCCCTTCCCCTCTAAAGATAAAGAAATAAAATCTTTTAAAAAAGATAAAAACACTCCCCACAGCTATCTCAGTTGCACTTTTATACACACTCACTTCCAACCACACCCAGTTCACACACAACATGCCATGCATACATTACACAGCAGTGTCTCTGATGAGAACTTCTCGCAGTTACCACTACAATTAATGGTCTAATCAGCTGAACTGAGACGACTTTAAAGAGACAAACTTTCCTAATCTGAGGTCACTGAAATACTTGACCCAATCCCAGAATTAAGTTTAGTTTTAAAATGTTTGCACCTCAGACTGGGAGTTCTGTGAAAGAATATACCTTAAAAGGGCTAGGAAGCCAAAAAGTGAAGAAAAAACCCCAAATGCCCATAAACTGATGGAGAAACAAAATGTGGTATATCCCTACAACTGATTATTGTATTATTCAGTCATAAAAAAGTGAATTACTGACACATGCTACAACCCTTGAAAACATTATGCCACGTGACATAAACTATACACAAAGGACAAATACTGTATGAGTCCACTTATGTTAAATATCTAGAACTGGCAAATTCATAGAGACAAAAAGATTAGTGGGGCTGGGGGCAAGGGAAAATTAGAAGTGTCTGCTAATGAGTTCCCGGTTTCTCTTCAGGGTGACAAGAATGTTCTGGAATTATGTAATGGTGGTTATACAACCATGTGAATACACTAAAAGCCACTGAATTGCGCATTTTAAAAGGATACATTTAATTGTATATGAATTGTATCTCAATTTTTAAAAAACTGATCTAAAAGGATGAGTACGGGGCCAAACTGTCAAATTCCTTTTCAGTGGGTCATTCCTTCCAAACCACCGCCCCTCCTGC
>PVKM010022160.1:0-22035 GCA_004027735.1 Carollia perspicillata
GTGTGGGACAGACTGAGTGTGGAGACGAGTGTGGGGTGGACGGGAGGAGGGCGGTGATGCCCAGGCTCTTGCTTTGAGAGACTGGAGGGCCTGGAGGACCGTTCCCTGGAAATGTGCTCCCGGAAGGCAGAGGTGGGGGGAGTGGGGATAAAGATGATCGATTTTGGACAGTGAGCAGCTTCAGTTTGCTTGTCTGTGGAGTAGCCGGGGAAGAGAGGCAGGCGGCCGTAGGCACTGAGGATTTGGAGATCGGGAGAGGGGTCTGCTGGGGAGAGGTTTTGGAAGTTATTCACTGAGAGGGGTTATAACAAGCCGTGGATGTTTCTGAGTGCAGCTCGTGAGACTGCGAATGTGGAGAGAGGGCGATGAGGATGGAGTCCAGGGAACACCTGCGTTGGAGGGGGGACTGAGAGGTTAGAGGGGGGCCCGTGGGGAGGGACCATAAAACAGACAAAGGAGGGGGAACATTTTAAGGGGAGAGACTCAGCAAAAAGCAAGAAACCAGGTAAGGACCAACGTCGTCAATGGATTTGGCAATGGAGAGACTGCCCCATTCTATTAGGGAGAAGAAAAGTGTGTGTGTGTGTGTGTGTGTGTGTGTGTGTGTGTGTGTGTGATATTTAGGAATTATTTAATATTGAAAAGTATGAGAAGAGCCAAACTGAATAGCATACATAGCAGTGACTGTGAAGTTCAGCAGAGCAGAGGGTCCAGAATGAAGACAACGTCCCAGTGTCTGTGTGCAGAACCCCCAGGCCACCCCCGTTGGAGAGGTCTGTGTTCTGTCTCCTCCGTCCGCCCTTCTCACCCATCCTCTAGGAGCAGCTGAGTAGGTCCGCAGGGTCCAGCCAGGCAGGGCTTCCTGTCCGCTCTCCCCTTCCTGCTGCTGGAAGTCAAGTTCCCACGAGCAGCGTCTCAGTGGCTCTGCAGCCGCAGCCTCCCCACTGGGCTTCTGGCCCGGGCCTCTGATTCCCAGCTTATCTTCCACTCTGGGGCCTGGGTTCATTTTTTAAAAACAGCATTATCATTTGTATACTACACAATTCATCCATGTTTAAGTGTTTGGGGTGTTTTAATACAATTATGCAGGCATCACCACTATCTGGTTTTACCATTTTCGTCATCCCGGAAAGATTCCTAGGGCCTGTGTGTAGCCATTTCCCACTGGATTCGATTTTAAAACACGATTGGCCATTTATGTCTCTCCTTTGCTCAGGCTTCACAGTAGCTTTTCCTTTGGAAATGTACAGACGAGTTGGCCTCAAGTCCCAGTCATTCACCAACTCACTCTCCAGTGTGCCTTTCCAGCCTGGCTGCTCCTTATCCCCGTACCATTTCCACACCCTTCAGCCAAATGAGACGGTGTAGGGCTTCCTCTGACGGTTTCTGACCCCTCCATTTAGAAACGGAGTGTTAACACGGAGCACTTCTTAACATCCATTTTAAAGAGCAAAAACCTCAGTGGCTGTAAACCAAAGGAAGTCAAACATTTTTTCCTCTCGATCTTCACACATTGAAACGCATTCTCGAAGGACCCATTCTCCAGCAATGACTGGGTGGGACCTGACCCTGCCAGTCTGCTTCAGCGCTTTGTTGTACGTTCGTGGTCTGCCCAAGGCAGCCTTTGCTGTCAGAGGTAACGAAGGGTCGGGCGCGTGTGCCGAGCTCAGCCTGCGCGGGGCAAGACCAGGTCACCCGAGCTTGCTCTCCATGCGCTGCACACACAGAGCCGCTTCTCGGCGGTGGCTTTGTTCCCTGCGCTCTATTCTTTATATTTTTAAAACTTCAATAATGTAAAGTTTCCCATTTTAATTATTCTCGAGTGTACAGCTCAGTGGCGGTAAATACATTTACACTGTCGTGCAACCGTCTCCAGAACATTTTTCGTCTTCCCAAACTGAACCTCGTCCAACACCAGCTCCTCTTCCCGCCCCGCCCCCAGGCCCTGACATTCGTGGTTCTACTTCTGTCTCCATGAAATTTGCCACTCTAGGCCCCTCATCTAAGTGGAGTCGTGCAGCATTTGTCTTTGTGTGTGTCTGGCTTACATCACTCAGCATAGTGTCTCCAAGGGTCATCCGTGTTGCAGCACACGTGGGAGTTTCCTTCCTTTTCAAGGCTGACTCATATCCCACCACAGGTACAGACCACGTTCTGTGTGTGCATTTGTCGGTGGGCCCTTGCGTTGTTTCTACCTTCTCTGGGTTCTGTTCTTGCTCCCAGGGACCTCCCCACTTGGATCAAGGTGCTGGGCGCCACTGGGTGCCACAGCTCCTGAGCCTACCCAGACACCCACTTCTTTTCTGCACATTTAGGTCTTTGTACCAAAGTGGCGCTTTGGCAGAAAAAGGAGGCCGTGGGCAGCTTCAGTTGCAGTTTCAGTGGCTCGCCTCTGAATTTGATGAGTCTGATGGACGACTGGAGTTGCCAGTATCACATCAGGGCGTGTCCCTGGACCCTGGAGTGTTGTGCGCCTAGGAGGTCCTGGGTGAAATTCGTCTCCTCTAGGATACAAGGTCACGGTTCAGGACCGTTACCCCTTACGTTCATTTTCGCTCATCTCAGTCTTCTGGTTGCTCACTTCAGCAGTTCAGTTCCTCTGATCTCCTGCACCGCCAGTCTCCGCAGTGAGTGTGGGCTTTTCGATGTCCGAGGGGGTTTTCTGTGCACGGCAAAGACCACTTACAGATATTTAAGTCTTTAATCAGTGTTTGGGATACTAGAGGGACAAGTTCAAAAGCTCAAAATCTCCTTCATTGGAAGTAAAAGTGAAAAGTCAAATTTCCCTTAAGTCTCAAATTCAATTCATTCTATTTGTAAATTTGGAAATTTTTAAATAATAAAATAAAAACCATAGCTCTCAGGGGAGGCTTTGAAAAACATTTGGTCAACTCACGCTGACGACTGAAGTCTCCAGAGTCAACACTCAGCCCCCTTCAGAGACCGTGAGGTACAGTCCCCTAAAGAGTTACGCTGCATTTAGAAATTTGGTCCACTCAATTTTTAAAAAGCACTCAGTGTACGTGATTGGGAAGGACGCAAACTAAATCTTCCACGGTACTTAATCAGGCTCTGTGAGTCACCAGATACACGCAGGCATTGCTAGCTGTTGGAGATACCCGTGCGAACACAAGAAAGCCACGGACGACCGCGTAGCAGACAGAAAATGCCCCTTGTCCTCATGGTGTTTGTGTCGCATGGCTCTTGAGTTTATCCGACTCTTGTGCTCCAAATAAACCAAAGTTTTAAATGAGGAGAATTTCGAAGTCAAAATTCTTACACTTTTCAACTCAAAACTGCAAGTCTGAGATCAATTATACATTTAAATTAGAATCACAAAGCCAAGTGTGTCTAAGTAGTGTCTCTAATCTATCTGATATGGAAATGCCAAATGCACAAATTATTCTTAAGCCCGATTGAGGAAAAAGTACTAATGCCACCAAATTGATTTGCTCTGTCATTTCCATGTTTAATTCTCAACCCTCCTGGTAGCGGACACGGGGATTACGCACCTGAACTTACTCCATGGGAAGTTCATGGCCCAGAGTGTCTCCTGCAGTTTCAGGGACGTGAAGCTAGGCTTGCACATGCCCGTGAATCTTCCCACAGGACAGATGGGCCCATGGAGTTGGATTTTCACAGCAGCTGTAATGACTGGAATTCCACATCCACTTTCTGCAGACAGGATTGGTCTCAGAATATGCCGCTTGCGTTGATTCAAGCCTTACTGACCTTCATGACCGCTTTTGATGTTGTCACTTGACTGATAAGCTCGGAACTGCCCCTGCCTCCTGTCCTTTACTCTCTGAGCTGGTTCCGCCACCCTTACCAATTTACCGCCGGAACCTGCTGCGTCTGGCTTTTGGCCTTGGCTCCAAGGGCATCTGCTGAAAGGACGGACACTGGATGATATCATTCCCCCACAAAGACCGCATTCAGAGGTGCCTGAGTGAAGGCATAGCTCTCCTTCCAAAATATCCATCACTCCTCCCGTTCTTTCATATGAACAATGACTATTTTCAGCTTTAAGTCCAGTGTGGTTCACACTTACTTTCCAGAAAATTCTGGGCTGCACCCTCCCTTCAAACAGATTCCCCCCTCCAGCCCCTTCTATGTCGAAATTCCATAACATTGGTTTTTTTTTTTTCCTTAACCCCCTTCAGTGGTTCGCATCATACTTGCAGGAGAATACAAAACCCTTACGACGGCCCTCACCTTCCTCCAGGCCCTCACCACGCACCTCTCTCTGGCGCTCCAATTCCAGTCACACCGCCCTGTTCCGCTTCCTCCGACAGAAGCCACTCACGGTTCTTGCCTGCCTCCGGGCCTTTGTATGTGCTGTGCCCGCGTTCCGAAACGTCGCTGTCCCCACTCTTCGCCGGGACGGCTCCACATCCTTTAGGTCCCAGATGAACGGTGGTGTTTTTCAGAGAGGTTATTCTTCTCTGTAGAATGCACTCGGTTTGTGCACTCATTTGCTTACTACTTAGACCATAAGCTGCCTGGGGCCATGCGGTGCTCTGTTCGCCCAGCGGCCATCCCTGCACTGGCAGACACTAGACAGTCCACAATGATGGGCCGAGTGAATAAATAGCACAGTTGCCATGGCAATCGCCATCCGCTTTCCCTCCTAACTACTGTGATCATTCATGTAACCACTTTGGGCTCCTGGGAGGTACTGAGTAATTGTGTTTTGAATTGAATTGACACACCTAAATGCCAATATCTTATGCATCCATTCATACAATTATTTTTTATTACCTTTATGTTTCGTTACACGTTTAGTCTTCTATGGCTTTTAAAGCGGCAGTCTTTCTGTTCTTAGTAGTTCTCTCACAAAAACAAAGACATTTTACCAAGATGTGTCTTTTGGAGGGACTCCCCTTTTCTAACTTAAAAACTGTCACTGAACATTAGTTAATCGGTTTACAGTTAGTAATAGGTTCTGATCAGTGTAAATATAACTTCCATATGATACTTAGTGATTTTTAGTTGTTTGTTTTTTATACTCTGGTAACCCAAGAGGTGGATTAGTTACACCAGCCTCAGGTTACAGAGGGCAGCCTTGAAATACTGAGTGGAAGCTCTAGTTCTGGATTCTGAAATGCTTGCGGCTTAAACCACGCCCCGTTTGGCAAGGTTCTCCAAAAACCTTCCTAACCCCCCCCACCATCCCCCCCATCCCCGCCCAAAGAGTTCGGGCCTTGGAATAGCACTGAATTGAGCTAGAACTGAATCTTAATCATTTAGAACCCGCAGGCTTTTTGGCTGTGTGGGCTTTTCCAGTATCTGCTCAGAATCGTCGCCCCATGCAGCTCGCATCCCTGCCTGCGCCCCTTGGCGCCTGTGATTAAGACACAACAGCAAGAAGACGATGATTTTGTATGTCGCATTGTCACCAGTGGGGGAAAAAACGCCCCAAGATGCCAGCCAAATAAAATACGATGTCGACAAAGAAACACCAGTTTTTAAAAAATTGTTGTTGTTTATAACACCAAAGCATTTTTGGAAACCCAAACGGGGAGGTAAGTGTTTTTGAAGAACCGGTAGCAGCGTCGCGGGGATTCGCAGCCTGTGGCCGCTCACTTTTAACTCCGGTGACCTCCTCCGCATCCCAGGCCGCATCCCGCCAGCGCCCGGTGCCTCGGCTGGGACGCTGCAGCGCCCCCTCCTCCGCTCGCGCGCCGCCAGCGCCGCGCATTGTTGTCCTTTAGCGATTGGTTGTTGGACCAGAAACAGCTGTGCCGCGCCGGGCTGTGTCGGTAACGGAGCCGTGGACCCGAATGCAGGTTGGCGGGCGGGTAGTGACGCTCACCAGGGGCTCCAGGAGAGAGGAAGAGCCAGGCCACCTCCACTGCGCTTGCCAGCGGCACGGACCGGGTTCCCAGGCGTTTGAGGCTTTTGGAAGAGCTCCGGGTGGCGCCCCCTCCCCTGGCCCTCGCTGACTTCGGGCTTGGCGCAGGTGGGCAGAGCAGGGCTCCGCAGATCTTTCCGTTCGCACAGAGGGATTTCTCTCCCTCTCTGTGAGGGGGAGGGACCATCCTGAAAATATGTAAATATCCAAGCGCTGGCTCTAGGCTGTGGCGCCTGCCAAGGTCCCAGCGCCGCCGCACGGTGTTTCACAAGAAAAGGAGAAGCCTGCCGGGATCTGAGCTCTAACGTGAGGCAGCTTGGTGATTAGCGAGACTGGGCGGCTGCCCTGCTTCCTGCCCTTCGATAGCCATTCTGCGCGCTGGCTACCAGGCGGCTGTGCCACCGTGCGGCGTTGATCGACTGTCAGGCTCCGCATCCTTGGCAGCCATGGCTCCCGTCGCTGCCTCGGCCAGTAAGTAGGAGCATGCATGTGCAGGGGGCACATGCGTGTCGGGGCACATGCGCGCGCGCGCACTCATACACGCGCGCGCGCAGGCACGCACACCACCTTAAGCCTGGGAAGGAGCAAGATTGACTAGACGCTGCAGCCGCGAGGACGACTCCCGCTCCTTGGATCTGGCAGAGCCCGCCCGCCGCAGCTGCTGTCTGCAGAGCTTGCCTGGATCCCTGTGCACACGCGTCCCCCATTCCTGCCTCTGTAATGAAGACTGCCTCCCAAGGACTGCAGGGGAGGCAGAGCCCGCCTGCGCCCGGGACTGCGGGCCGCGCGGCTGGTAGGCCCAGGGGGACACGACTCGGACGCTGTCATCCCCACGCCTTGCGCTGAGCCGCCCCTCTGGCTTCCCGGGTGCCCGATCCCGGGTCAGCCCCAGAGGCCTCGGCTTCCTCATTTGTTTGGGTCTTTTGTGCCGGGGCTCACAGTTGGCTAAGCACTCCTGCGCTGAATCGGGCCATTGTCTGCGCTCCCATTGCTTTCACACTGCAAGTCTCGGCGCCCCCACCCCGCCCTCCCCTCCCCGCCTCCTCCTGGCCGGGGAGCCTCCTAACGTGCCTTTCCCCCCAGGAATCTGGAAGCTATAAGCCGGGCGGATTGCAAATGAAGTGTAATGCATTGTGGGACGTGTGTAAAATCGGAGCCTTCGCTGTGGGGGGGTGTGGGGGCGTGGGGAGGGCCGGACCCGCCGCTGGCGGTGTAGACGCCGACGAGGAGGGGCTGGGAAAATGCGCGCAGAGTGCGCCCAGGTCGTGCCCACCGTAGACGGATGAAGCCGCGCACTGCGCCCCGGCGCTGAGGCCCGAGGATCGGGGCAGCAGGTCGCCCTCCCCACCATGAAGAAGACCCGGAGCACAACCTTGCGGCGAGCCTGGCCTAGCTCGGATTTCTCGGACCGGGCCTCGGACCGCATGAGGTCCCGCAGCGAGAAGGACTACCGCCTGCACAAACGCTTCCCCGCGGCCTTCGCGCCCCAGGCTTCGCGGGGCTACATGACATCAGGTTGGTAACCGCGTAGCTGCGCCGGGCCGCGGCCACGGACTGCAGCGGGCTCCCTGCACCGCCGCCGGAGTGCTGGCAGGGGAGGCCGGGCGCTGATGGATGCGATAAGTTATGGGGAAAGCAGGAGAAAATTAGCTCACATCCACCATTTTGTACCTCCGCAGGATCCACAGCAGGCCCTCTCAATATGGGGTTTGGGAGCTATTCGTTAGGCAAAATACGGGAAGGGGACGCGCCGGGCGTTGGGGCTGCGGGGAGGCGAAGGACTGCAAGCTCCGCGCAGCAGCCTCCTCGAGCTTTGTGGCAGAGCCTGCGTCCGGTGTCGCCTGCAGTACCCGGCTTGCCGGCGCCCGCATCGTGGCCAGTTATCCCAGTGGGTATTTAAACAGCTCCCCTTTCGGAAAAGGGAACAGGTTCCCTGCACCGTTCTGGGTGGTGTGAGTCAGGGGAGAGCCCCGCAGACGTCTCCGGCTCCTCCGATTTGCACGCAGCGAGCTCTGTTGGAGCTCATTGAACGCATTCTGTGGGGTAATGGTGTGTATGCGGATTGAATGCTCACATGATTCGGTGTGGGTTTAACATATGTTGCTTTGGATTCGGTTGTGTGGAAAGAATGGAGGCTGTATCGGGTGTTTGCATGCCAGACGGGAAGGACAAGCAAAGCGGTAAATGGAAATGAAGGCTTCGGAAAAAAGGTTTCATCTGAAAAGGCAGTGCTGTGTCTGAAGGAGCCAGTTCCCCTGGGGAGTAGGGCGGAATGGCTTTGGTGTGTGATGGTGTGTGACTTGGGAATCCAGGGATACCATCCTGGAGGAAATGCTGAAGGGAGGGGACGCGGGCTTTCCTTGTTTTTGCCTCACTTATTGTTGACTTTTGTCTGCGATCATGTGCGAGACCTCAGTTTTTGTTTGTTTTCTTCCTGGAAGAATTAATTCTCTCCTACACTCCGTGTGACGGGAGGGCCGAGGTTACATCTGAACGCACCTCCATGGCCTATCTTTGTACGTCCTGTCTTAACTGGGGAAACCTCTTACAGCTTGCCGTTGGTGCTCATAGCCTCACACTGCTGTCTCCCTCCTAAAACAGCAAGTTTTCAAGCACGGGGGGCCCATAGCTGATGCTTTAAAAATGTCTTGTGACCACATTTCCGTGAATATAAAATCTAATAAAATAACCATCTTTTTTTATGGCAAAATCTGGTGACATGAGGATGTCGTACCGGTTTGAAATGTGATTTACAGCAACACCCTTGACGTGTAGCCTGCTGTTTTGCACACCTTGAGAATAAGCTGCACTTAAGCTCAAGATGTCAGAGTAGGCACATTTACAACGGAAAGATATCCTGCCAAAGGACAGTTAGATAGAGAATTCCGAAACTTTCAATCTTGACAGCCAGTATGACTGTGCCAGCCCCCAGCAGATGCCACCAAGTCTAAAATAACCCGAAGAATCCCCAGGCCTCCTGGCGCCCAGAAAGTCCACAGGTTCACAGACGGTGAGATGCGTTCATCAGTCATCTTGCATGTTAATTTCCCGGTGAGAGTTTCTGGGCAGGAGGAGAATAGAAGTCTTGCCATTGTTCCGATCAAGGTGAATAGTAAAATGTGCATGTATGATCCGGAGTTAGACCAAAAGGATGGGGGAACCATTCTTCCTCCCTTTCTAAAACTAGAGAAAAAGTAAAACTCCCCACAAAGAGGGAAGGAAACATCCATAATCCTTAGCGCCTTATATATGAAAGCATGCAGTGGTTTCCAAGGCCCCAGACCCCTTGCTGGTGCCTCCTCTGGGTGCACTGTGTGAACTGCGACCTCTTTGCACAAATGATGCTATTAACTTTTAATTCTGTCCCCTCTCCCCTTCCCCAGCCCTGAGGATGAGTGCTTTCTTCACAGTTCACACGTAGGGCCACCAAGTGTGGGGCATTCGACTGATGGAGATTGGGAAGTAATTTTTCCACTAGAAAGTTTCCACAGAGTCTGCTCATAAAAGATGTTGGTTATGAGTGAGACAGCCCCCAAATCATGGTAGTTTGTGTTTGATGTCTGCCATTGTTCAAATGGCAGGCCACAAAAGCAAACACTCTAATAATAGAGTTTTAAAGGATTTGAAAAGAAAGGTAAAACAAAAGCCCCTAAACTGACATCTTAAGACAGTTTAAATCAGTTTTTTTCCCCTGCCCAGCACACTAATATAAGCAGAGGGGAGGACAGGCCTGCACAGCACCACTCAAATTAGTTTATTAGTTTTCACTTTATAGAAACTAACTCTGGGGCACAGTCGACTGTGTCCCAGTTCCTCGTGTTCTGTTATTTTAAGAGACATGCTTTCCTGGGAGCGGAGAATGCACCCTCGAGGTTTAAGCTGGGCCTTCCACGAACCAGCTGGGTCCCTGGCGAGTAACAGGACCCCTGTGCCATCTGTAAGGGGCCCTCCCAGTCCACGTTTCCTTTATGGATTGGGGCTGGGCAGCGGCTCTGTAATGAGCCAGCACAGGATTTCCGAGCACTTACATAGAAAACGTTAGAAATAACCTTTGCCCTTTCTGCTTATTGGAGTCATGTGCCTCCGTCTGCGAGGTGTGTGGGGGAAAGTGCTCATTTTGCAAGGGAATCCTGTTTCCTGACATCCCCAAATGGTACACGAAACGCCTGCTTCTCAGGGCTCCTCGTGGCGGCCAGAGTAAGGGCGGTGGTGGGGAGATGATGGATAAAGTCCTAGCAAGTTATAACCATAGCCACGTCTCGGTAAACAGCATCCCGTTGCCTTCTCTCCACTTTGCAGACACCCATTTGCAGCCTAGCCGCTCCAACCGTTTTAATTGGAAACTACCTGTGCTGGCTCCTTTCACCAGGCGAGTGCAAGTGAGGAATATTACACTTGGTGGTGAATGACTTTATTCTTTATTTCCCAGGAGAACATGAATGTGCTTACAAAAGGTCACCTCTCAGGGTATTTCAATATCTTTTACACTCTTGTGAACGTTTTTATATGAAAAAAAAAAGGCCTATGAGTATATTGTATAAAACCCTTAGCATTTTTGCACCTCCAGAGCAATTCTGGCTTAAGCTTCCTACGCCCCAGAGACTCGGGACAGTTCAGACCAAAGTGTGCTCTTTGGTACAAGGTGGCCTATACTTGGTGCAGTAGAACCAAGGAGCAAAGTCTGGCTGGGTCTCCTTGCCGATGGGGCAGTGGGCTGACTTTGGAATCTAGGACAGGTTTTGTAGATCAGTCTCGGCGACCACGTGTGTCTTATCTGTACCGTACAGAGTAGAGGTTCTTGCAGTTTGTAAGAGTGGAGACTAGAGTCGGCTCTTCCTTAAACTTAGCCGCAGTAACACAAGCAAGAGATGACATGGGTAATTTTTTAAGTAGATAATGCACTTTAAGGAGTTAATCCCTAGACTATTTTTATTTGACAGTGGAATGCACCACCGGTTGGTCAGAAAACCCTGCTGATTTCTACCTCCTAGATGTTTCTAAAATCTGCCCCTTCCTCTTCATCTCCGTTGTTTAAACCTTCTGTTTGGTTCCAGCGTCTTCCAGAATGACCTTGCTCACAGTCCAATTCATCTTCCCTGTGTCCTCAGAGGGTTGTTGTTTTTAAAATCTCTGCTAAAGCAGAGCTGGTTGTGTTACGTCTCTTTGTACCGCCTGTCCTACCTGTGGATGAAGTTCTCGCCCGAGACTCCTCATGGGATGGCCAATCCACCTTTTCTAGTGCCCCTCCCACCCCTTCCCCCACTACCCTGCGCTCCATCCAAACCGGTCACACTCCCCTTCCCTCTGGTCTCCCTCCAGTCCTCTCTGCAGGGATCACTCGTGTGGCCTGTGTTAGTACCCGTGTAATGGCAGCACCGTCACGCTGTGAGGCACTGGGAGCTGACGTGTGCGCCTCCTGTACCAGCCGGCGGGTTCCTCAGTGGCAGTCCGTGTTTCCGTCACAGCTTGGCCCTTGTCGGCACTCGGTACATGTTTATTGGATGAATGAATAAAACATGGCTTCTCTTAAAAAGTTGGACGAAGAGCTGTTTTGAGCCCCTAATGTGAGTTATCCTTTCGTAACTATGGAATAATTCATGTGTATAAATATGTATAAAGACCTAAGATTCTACTCCAAGGACTTCCCATTGCAGTGGCAGACAGGGCGGGCTCTCGGTGAGCCAACCGTCGGAAAGCAGCGAGTAATAGCATGTAGTCAGGAGTGGAGGTGGGTGGTTGATCCCGTGGGTGTACGTGACGAGCAGGGCGGGGAAGGGGGGGCTGCCAGTGAGAAAAGGCTGCCCGGAGAGAGGACTGGCCCTGTGTCCCGAAGGACGGGGTAGGTTTCGAGGAGCCAGAGCAGGAGGAGGGTTGGGGGACGGTCGTGGAAGCTGCGGAGCCCGGGCGTGGCCCTGGAAGTGAGTGCGTCTGTGGGAGGCTGGCCGTGCTGTAACCTCGGGAGCGACCAGAACGATGGGCAGCTGGGCCCGGGGGGATCTGGAAACAGAGGTGGAGTTCAGAGTTTACGGGGCAGGTAAAGATCGGCGAGTTTGGGAGAGAAACGATGGCGGGAGCGTTTCGGAGGACCTGTCTGGCCGTGGTTTGCAGGATAGGTGGAAGGCAGTCTTGGGGCCAGGAGACTGGGAAGCAGTCAAAGGGTGATGTGGTCGAGTAGCAGACGGTGGGGGTCCCCGCAGGGCAGGGTTTCCCAGGCCTGCCAGGCATGAGCACGCCCCCTCAAGATTTTCCTGTTATTCACTTCATATTTTCCTTTAACTGGACCTATTTTTTTTATGTAAATGAAGTAAAAAGAAAAGTTTGTATTTCATGGGAAAGTATGGGTTTCACTGGATAATTATAGTTTTCTAATCCCCATTAGAGTTAGTATATTACTCTTTTAGTTAAGAAAAAATCAAGTAGGTGTCACTTAAAATGACCTCACGTGGCCGAGGGGCACTCATGCCCGTCTCGGAAGCTCCGTATCAGCCACGGAGGCGGGCGGGGCAACGAAGAGGAGGGGGGCTCCAGGAGGACCGTGGAGCTGACTGTTCTTGGTGACTGACTCGATTTAAGAGGCAAAGAAAATCAAAGGTGGATCGGATTTTTGCCGGAAGAACGCAGTACATGGCCAGAAAGCCGGGGGAAATGGAGCCGGGGTGGGCGCCATTTGGGCCGTACCGGGCCGACTGTCCCAGCAGAGAGTCCTGAGTTACACCTGTAGAGGTTAGAGGGGTAGCTGGAGTTCACCCCCTTAGCCATGTTAGTTGGGAACACAAGACTAGCTCAGCTCTTGGTACCTCGTGCTCTGCCCCTTAGAGGGGGGCAGATGACCGACTCCCTTTCATTTCCAGCAGATGGTCCGCTGGGTCCCCTTCACTTGGAGGCCTTCTTGGGTTTCTGAAAACCTGGAGCATCCGGGTTAGGATTTCTGGGAGCTCGACTGCTCTGCTCTTTCTAAAAGCAAAGTGCTTTTTAATTCTTGGATTTGTTTTATTAGTGTTTGCATTTATTCAGAAGCTGTTGCATTGTTGGTAAAAGGGATATACTTTTGATGATCTGTAGTCAGGTTTGAAAAGAGTTAGAACAATACAAGAAGCAGCACAAAAGACCAGACCCGCTCTGTAAATAACGTGTATTTTAAACATCCATCATATACCTATTCAATTGAAAAATTGTGGCTTAGGTAACTCATACTCACAGTTAAAATCTCCATTTATCTTTCTGCTTAAATACGTGATGGCCCCTCCAGGCCAAGTCGTCTCTTTTTGAAGATGAAAGAGAGCTCTTTGGCAGCTGCCCGTCGGGCATTAGGGGAGAGGGCCTGTCCACACGGTTTCAGGGAGGGGCGCCGCCTCGCTCTGCACCCCGAGCCCACTGCACCCTGGCTGCAAACTCCTGTCTCGCTGACTCCCCTAGAAGAGCTACTAGACCTTTAACTGCTTTCGGCATATCCAGCTTTTGCTTTGAAATCATTGCATTATTAGGCAAAATGAAGGCCCCCAGAGCAATGAAGGTACATGGGATATTTCTCATTTTTTTTGGCTGCCCATCCTCTGAACCCCCTTCCTATGTCTGTAATTTCCCATGGTTAAGGGTTGACTATATCCTCCAAAAGGATATGTTCAAGCCCTAACTTCTGGTACCTGTGAGTATGGCCTTATTTGGCCATAGAGCCTTTGCCAGTGAAATTAAGTTAAGATGGAATTATACCAGAGTAGGGTGGGCCCTAAATCTGATATGACTGGTGTCCTCACAGGAGGAAGAGAGGCACAGATGCAGGGGGAAGGCCATGTGAAGACGGAGGCAGAGATTTAGTGACGTGTCCACAAGCCAAGGCCGGCCAGGGGTTGCCAGTCACCACCAGGACTCAGGAGAGAGGCAGGCAGTGGAGTCCCCCTGCCGGCCTCCAGAGGGAAACACTCCTGCTCCCGACTCCCGGCCTCTAGGCTGTGGGCACGACGTACATTTCTCTTGTTTCCAGCCACTCAGTGGTGGTATTCTGTTTCAGCAGACCGAGGGAACACGTGCATCTACGTTATGACCCTTGGACAGTCAGAAACCTCATTTCTCTATGTAGATGCTCCACTTGCCGTGGACTCGCTTTCGTGGACTGCCTGGCGTTGAGGGCGTGGCGCCAGCCAGGCCTCACCGACGACACAGCCCCTTCCAGACTTGGAAGCTGTTGCGTGGGGCGGGGCAGCGGGCCTGGAAGCCATGTCCCCTGGGGGTGGCGGTGGTGCTGCAGGAAGATGGCACTCTGGAGGCAGTGCGGACCGCGGGCAGGTGGTGTCCGGTGTGACGCCAGCTGCAGCGTCTGTGCCTGCCCGTGGCTGCCCGGCAGTCCTCACCGAAGCAGCCGAAGCCTGGATCTCCATGCCTCCCGCGGTCCTCTGAATTACCCAAGGCGTTTCAGTCAAGGAAAGGCTGTGATTTGGAGCAGAGACACCGGCCAGAGGGCTTCCCAACCCTACCTGGCCGTCACTGACTGCGTCGACTCGGAGAAGCTACCTGTCTCCTCAGGGCCTTGACATGGGAATAATAACGGCACGTCCCCGTTGGGTTTCGGTGAATTAATACTTTACGTAAAGTACTTAAAGTACTTAGGGCCGAGCGTGGCACGCAGGAAACATTGTATCTGTATTATTTGTCATTAGTACTATTAAAAGAGCCAGCACTGGCTTCTCGCACGTGTCACTAAGAATCCTGAAGGACACATGCAGACTCTCAACAGGATCTCAGCAGGCGTCCCTTCAAAGTATGACGTAAAAAGAAGTCACACGTGAGCCACAGAAGGAAGTACGGTTGAGCTTTGCTTTGCAGCCCCGTCACCTTCATTCTGTGAGAGACTCCCAGAGCCCTTGGTGCCAGGGGCCCCTCCAGAAATGCCCGTTTCCCTCCACTTTGCATCCGGCCGCCGCCCAGTGTTTCAGACTCTGCTCACCAGTTGGCTCTGGCGGAGGCCGCTTTGGCCCGATGGAGTGACCGAGCTGCTCCTTTGTACGTCTGACCCTCCCTCTAGACTGTAAGGTCTTCGAGAACTTGGCTCGTGGCTCATTCAGGTTTGTTCTAGCAAGTGCCAGACATGTAGCCAGTATGCAGCAGGAGTTTCAGCTACAGCCAGAGACCCACTGTCGTGCTAACAGTCCTGGCAGTGACAGTGAAACATTGGGCCTCTGGGTTTCACTTCCCTCTTTAACCCTGGTCCTAGCCGGTACCCCCAGGGTAACTGTGGCAGGATCAGTCATCTCGATCCATTCCTCCTGGGCCAAAGGGGTGCACCGGGGCAGTTCAGAAATCCCCTGGTTGTACATATGTAGACTTCTGTCCTGGGGTTTTAAAAATTCTAGATGAATCTTTAATGGTGAAATTATAAAACAATACAGCTTTTTGGAATCCACTGAACTTCTAAGACAAAGCGTCACTCTAGATTAGGTGCTGGAGTTTACAATTACAGTGAGTCTTCCCGGTAGCCCAGTGAGCGCATTGAAATTTCATTTCCAGTGGTTGGAGAATAATTGAAGAGAACACTGAGACATGTTTTCCTCACACTTGCTAACTGGTTATTTATAATGAAGACAATGGATAGCTGTTGATAAACTTTTAAAAACTGCTCTTAGAAGGCCTGTTTTGCCAGGCAGGGGGCACGCCCAGAAGAGTCCAACAGTGAGTGTGGGCGTGATGTCAGATGGGTTTTTCTGCATCTGCCGTGGTAGCTTCAGTCTCGGCTCATCAGTGACTTCCTAGAGCAGAGCTTTGTGGCTTACAGCGTGAAGTCAGGGGATGTGCCGTCCTGGCATTTCAGGTGATCAGTTTATCCTGTTTCTTATCTGTACGAAGAGGATAAAATTATATCTGATTTATAGTTGTTATGGGGATGGAATGAGCAAATGTGTGCAAAATAATCAGCATAGTGCCTGACAGTAAGAACTTGGTACCTTTTTGCTACTATGCTATTATTTGTTATGGGACATAACTCTGCAGGATTGGCTCATTTCTAGAAGTTTCACGCCTGAGGATGCAGAAGAAGGGGGGCAGCAGGCACCTTGTCCAGGGCCCAGGAGAGTTGAAAACAAGTCCAGGGAGATCTGAGTCCTAGACTTGGTACTCAGTTAATTGGAAATCAGATGTTCCGCTCCTTATTGATTTGGGTATGAGATCTAAGAAGTCTCCAGAATCATTCGTTTACCGAAGTGGGTTTGCTTGTCTTTGAATTTCCAACGTAGGAGAAATGGCAGAGAATGGTGGTGTATTCATTATTCCCGTGAGCTGTAAGTCTAAGGGCATTTGGCTTCTTGTAAAATCAGCGAGCTGGTGCTCGGTGTCATCGGAGGTGGTTCAATCTGATTCTTACGTCGACTTTTCGGTCGGAGGTAAAGAGGAAGAAGCCTCGTTGGAGCTGCGGGTTGAGACGTGTGTTTGCGTGTGCATGAGTGTGCAGTATAAGTGATGTCGCGGAGAGGCAGTGTGGGAAAGAAAAGCGGCGAGGCCGTGTCATCTTTCAGGGCCCACTTGGGAAGGAGAACCCAGTGGCCTCCCCAGCCGAGTGCCTTTTCCTCCTCTGTAGCCTCTGTAGCGACGCTGCCGCGGCATCTCGGGTCGGAGTGTCCTCTGGGCTGGCCGGGCGGTAGAAGGCTCCGTTTTCCGCGTGCCACTAAATCAGCAGCTTTCCCAAGCGCTGCTGGTTTGGTAGCAGGACCTGGGGTCCCGTGGGGACAACCCGAGCTGGGGGAGGAGCTTTCAAAGCTGCCACCTCCTCCACCTCCCCCCGCTTTCCCGGCAGACGTGGGAACCACTGCCAGCCAGGATCCAGACTCTGGGAGCGTGGTGCTTCCCACTTTTCCTGCGTCCACTCCTGAGTTTCCATTTCCCCCACTAGTTTTCAGCACTCGGCCTGCCCCCACCCCCACCCAAATGTCCCTTCCTGAAAGTCCAGAGAAAAGTACCTAAAGAAGAACTTAAGGGTATTGAGTAGCTTGGTTTACATGGGTATAGCTAACTAATTGAACGTCAGAAGCACCCTCTAGCCTTGGCCCATATGGCTCAGTTAGTTGGAGTGCCATCCAGTAACCGAAAGGTTGAGGGTTCGATTCCAGGTCAGGGCACATGCCTAGGTTGAGGGTTGAATCCCCAGTCCAGGCACGTGTGGGAGGCAGCCTATCAATGTTTCTCTCTCTCTCAAATCAGTGAAACGATGTCCTCAGGTGAGGCTACAAAATAAAAAGGCATCCTCTAATTATAATTTCGAAATACAACCAAAACTCTGACTTAGGCTGCTCACAGCATAGCTCTTTGGGAGACTACAGATCTGGTTTTCCTGCGTGTTGTACCCTGCTTGGTGTAGGCGACTTACACGTGTGGCAGGTGTCGGAGAACATTTGTTAGAGATGCAAAAGGCCTAATAAGCGGTGGTATATCATCTTGATGCTAAGGGCCAGACGTGGAGATTTCAGTGGTCAGATGGGTGGGGGGTGAGAAGGCACATTCTGTCCAGTGCTGCCCTGGAACACGTTGTCAGGCCGGGATTGAGGCCCTGGGCTCCCGAGAGGTGTGGCTGGTGGCCACACAGTGTGGTTGGGTCGTCAGGTCCTACAAGGCTGCTCGCTGCCCAGCTCGGGCACGGGAGGCCAGGTCAGAGGGCCTGCGACCTAAGCAGGCCTTTCCTCTCTCGGCCTGAGATCGTGTTTCTGAGCAAGATCACAGCGCTCCTGAGGGCTCCTGAAAGGGGCACACTGAGAGGGAGCCTGCTGACCCTCAGTGCCCTTTCCCCCGAGGAAGGAAACCTTTGGTGATCGAGTGTGTACTTGGTACCGGCCCATGCCTAAGAGTCACCTCACGGAGTCTCAGGACAGTCCTGGAGGCAGCCACTAATGGATGTTTTAGCAGCACAGATGACAAAACTGAGATTTCATTCACACACACACCCATACTTACTTTATTTTTTTAAAGATTTTACTTCTTTATCTTTAGAGAGAGGGGAAGGTGCCCTGACCAGGAATCAAACCTGCGGCCTTTTGCTTTGTGGGATGATGCCCAACCCCCAAGCCACACTGGTCAGGGCCACATACATACATCCTTTAAATCATGTATGTATTTGGTGTCTATGTGTAACATGTTAGTAACACTCACGTCCGACCTTTAAGAAACAATTCAGTATGACCTTTCACTGCCCCAGGGGTTCATCTGGCACTTTCTCTGGGGACCCCGAGGGAGAGGCCCCTGTTGTACCCGGAGGAAAAAAGGTAGAGCTCCCTGCGTATTCTGACGAGTCTAACCTCACATATTTGTGCACGTTACTTGAAAATAACCTCTACGCGGCCCGCTGAAGCTCTGAGAATCACCTTGCTTTGCCCACGGAACAGTGCAGTCGCCTAACGCTGGCAGAGGATGGGGGGGGGAGGGTTACTGCTGGACTGTTCCCCTGAGCTGTCTCTCACTCTCTTTCCATCACCTGAGAGTGGGTTTCTTCTCTGTCCCGTGGGGGCCCCTCAGCTGTGCTCACTGGCCCCGTGTTCTCAGAGGCTGTCAGTCACGGTTCCCTGCCGAGTGGAAGTCGCTGGGGTTGCCCACTTCCTAAGGCTTAACTCGTTGGGCACACGGGTCGCAGACAACAAAATCTGGAACTTCGGATGGAAAGAAGGGGCCCCCCCCGCCCACACACACATCATTTCACTCATTGGTAAACCGTCTTCTTCTGCTGACTCATGTTCTTCCCACTCTTCTTTACTTCGGAAAAATCGCGGAGGACGCGTTCGATTTAGTCTGTCTTTTGCCATCTGTCCCTGTTCCAGTGTAGACCGAACAGTATTCTGAGTTAAGAATAGGGCGGGATCCAAATAATTGAATGCGACAGTACCCAACGCAGTAATTTAAACATTTTTTTAAGAAGTGTGTTTATTTTAGAGAGAGGGGAAGGGAGGGAGAAAGGGAGGGAGAGAAACATCGGTGTGAGAGAGAAGCAGAGATTGCTTGCCTCTTGCCGTGCCCCGACTGGGGCCCGAACCTGCTGCTCGGGCACGAGCCCTGACTGGAATCAAACCGGTGACCTTTTGCTTTGTGGGACGATATCCAGCCAACTGAGCTGTGGTCAGGGCCCCAGCACAATACCTTAAAATAATGGCATTGGGGCCAAGAGGGATGACTTCTATGGGTCTGCATGGTGTAAAATAGGACTAAGTCCAAGGTCATCAAGAAATGAATAAGGTGGGAATTTTGGTGACTCTGACAATAAATATAGATGGAAGTAGCCATTAGGACGTAATTGTCATAATGCTGCCAAGTGATGTTTCTGAGAGGAAGTGGGGAGTGTGCGTCTGTGCTGGTGTGACACCCTCGTTGCTGCCTCATTCTGCCCTTTCTGGGACTTACCCAGGGCTCCCATCCGTGCGGCTCTGCTGTCGGTCTGTTCCATCCTCTCCCTGCGGAGATGCCTTCCTTCCTGTCTGCACGTCAGTGAGCAGACCCTCTCTGCAGGACACAGGCCTCCCAGCCGGTCTCCCAGAAATGCCCTTGGCTCTGGGCCTCCTCTTGCTGTCGGTGGACTGTCTGGCAGAGGGTGTGACAGGCCCCGCATGGTGGTCATGGTCCTCTCCAGAGAGGACGAAAGCACAGGTCTGTTTCCGGCTGCACAGACAGGGCCTGAGGAGCTGGGGTATGTTATTTTAGGGTTCCGTCTGCAATGCTTGCTTCCCGGCTTTGTGGCGGCGGCTTCTATCCGGCAGGTTTTCAGTTCTGGCCACCTGTCCTCGGTGCACTTGCTCCTTTTACCTGGGCTAGGAAGGGGGCGCCCGAGAACGAGGAGACATCGCCCTGCTGCTCATCACTGCGTCTTCCCAGTTGTCCACTGAATGCCGACAGCCTGGGTTGCTGCTTTTTTGCAGAAGAAAAGTTCTTGGGATTAGCAACCGCAGTAACCAAACACATGCGCCTAAGGCTCCTTCAGTGCCTGAAGGAGCTCGTATCGTTCCTTCTCAAGACTCTGGAGAAATGTGTATTTCTGGTGGAGAATACTGTGGAGAGAAAGCTAGAGGGGAGCTTTGGTCTTCAGAGATTTATGACGGACGTTGGTTCTTGGTGGGGGGTGTCAGGAAGGCGGTGTGGGCCGCTGACCCAGTGACGGGCAAGCTCGTGTGGCCCTTGGGGGTCCATTCTCAAAGTTTTGGAGACGGGAGGGAATTACAGACTGGGCGTCTTCTTGGAAATGGTCCTGACAAGGACACCAACCGCTACTCAGAGTGATAGGAGCTTAAAGGAAAGGAAGAGGTCTGAGAAAGCCATCTTTTATCCAGAGGAAAAGGAGGTTTGGATTGACATGTGAAATGCACGCTGGGCAGTGGTTTGGGCCGGGGATGTAACCTAAGCCCCGAAAAAGTAGCCCCTGGAACTGCCTCGACAGGTACGCAGGTGAATGTACTTTAATCGCTGTCTTGGGTTTCATACACACAATCTTTAAAGAGGTAACTTAACATGTTTAGCTATTTGGAAGATTACATGGAATACAGTCGTGCTTGAAAATGTAGAGACTTGCCGAAGTCGGGGGCCTGTCCATCACTAATGCGGGGTTTCTTTTGTACAGCATAGAGGGCGAGACCAAAAGGTTAGAGAGCTGTACCCCGCGTATCAAGTAACGAGCTCTAGTGAAGTCAGATGCTTGCTGCTTTTTTTTTTTTTTTAACTCTGGTGACAGTTGCCTTCTCTGGAATAATCTGCTATATAACTTAGATATACATGTTACAGGAACTCCAGGGGAAGCATGGTGGGTTTGGAAGAAGAAGTATGTATTCCCTTCTTTTATTACATTAAGTGAAAATACGTCAGGCCACTGCCTCCCTGAGTGTGATTTTGAGCTACGACCTGTATCAATACTTGGTTGATGGTGGTCGGGCGGGCCTGCATCAAGTCCACTGAACGGGACTGAGCAGGCGACGGGCTCTCTGGCCGTAGATCACACCCGGTTCCTCGGAGCCTTTTGTACACGTTAACACTAACCGAACGAAGAAACTCTTGCTCCGGATTCATAACCCTCACTTCTCACTCCACTGCCCCTCGTGCCCAGAAAAGAGCCCCGCTGGCAGCGGTGGACGGTGGGAAAAGGCGGCTTCGGCGAGCACGCAGTGGGATGCCTTTCCGGGGACAGGGGGGCAGTCTTGTTGGCATGATGTCCAGTGCGCTCTGGTTATTTTTGCACCTCTGTTTACAACGGATTATCCGAGCGACGTAACTTTCACTGTTAAAAAGGAAGTTGGTTTTCAACATAAGAGTTTAAAGCTTAGTAGAATGTTAGGAAGCTATGTTGTTCTTTATGGAGGAAGAACTGTATTTTCTTTCGATGCCATCACTCAGTATTTCTGAAAATCTGGTTCAGGTACTGATTCCGATCTACAGCATTTTCTTTTTTCTTGCATGATATTCCAAGAGACATATGTGGCTTCTGTAGACGTCTGAAATCAAGGGACTGAGCATCAGCTGTACTAGAACACTCTATTGGGGGTAGTGAAAGTGTCTGGATTAGTATCAAAACAACCCTTAAACATAGTCATCTAGAAACTAGAGTTTGTCGTTGAAATGACTGTATTAAACTCTACCCAAACTCTAGCTTTCTCAGTAACTTTTTCTCTAAATTTATCAAAAGATCTTCGTTCTTCATCCCCTACGACATATTTATCACGGAGCCGCCATATTCCCGGTGTTCTCTTCCGTTGGCGTCTTCAGGGATATCTAGGGTCGAGATGCCAGCAGCAGGTAGCGAGCGCCAGGTGCACAGGGTGAAGGACACAGGCTCCTGTTCTCACAGAGTCACCGACCACTGGGAAAGGTGGGAACCGGGAGAAATTCCCTGTGCCTGGGAGCTGCTGTGCAAGGGGAGGGGAAGCGAGGACGGGGTCTGGGGAGCGAGGCTTCGCAGGCGGGGACACGCAGCATTTCCTCTAGACGTGATCGCCTGGGCCAGTGAGAGGGGCACTATTGACGGGTACACCCGACGAGCAGCCATCAGCTCTGACTGTCCCAGACTAGCTGAGACGCAGGGTTACCCTACTCCTACCAGGAAGACACTTGCATGTTATTTAAGAGGCAGTCAACGAGGAGCCACGGAAGGTGTTTAATCTAGAAAGTGATGTGATAAAGCTTGGCATTGTAAAAGCAAAAGGAGGGGCATGGAGACCAAGTCCACGCCGTTCCAGGGC
>PVKM010022161.1:0-22009 GCA_004027735.1 Carollia perspicillata
GCAGCTAGGACACCGTGGGAGGAGGCACCAAGGGGCCTCAGGGGCAGCAGCAGCAGCAGCAGCAGCAACGGCGGGAGCGACAGCCCCAACTTCAAGCGCGGCAGCATCTCGGGCTCACAGGGCTGTCCCACCAGCAAACGGCGCAGCAACACTGGAGACCTGGCGCATATCCTCCAGCCACGCCTCAGCACCCTTTTCTCTTTTCCTCCACCAGCTCACTCCGCCTCACCCCACCCACTGCACCCAGCAACCCTCCCCCTCCTGCCCGAATCCCTCCCACTGCTCCGCCTCGCCCTCTCACTGTCACCGCCTCGCACGCGGTCCTTGCCCTCGGTGGTGGTCAAGTCCACCTTCGAAATCACCCACACCCAGTTGCCATGGCCACCATCCAAACACCCAGGAGGCCTGGAGAGGGAGCGTGCTGGGAGGAGCGCTGGGTATCCGGGGCCGGCTTCCACGTGCGCTCTGCTGGGAACGCCAGTGTTTCCCTCTTCCTTGACCCATCCAGGTGGCGCTGGGTCTTCCGACCCTCAACTGAAACCTCCGGTTGAGCATTCATCGCTTGCTCTTTCACCTTGTTTATAAAACTTTGTTCGTTACTTGAGCTTGCCCAATTCTGATTAACCTGCATGTGCTCTGTTCGGAGAGCTGTTTCCCAGGTATCTTACTTTTGTCTGAAAAATCTGAACCGGACATTGGCTAGCCTACAGCTAGAAAAAGCACTTCCAAAAGTTCCTTATCAACGTTTCATGAAAACCTCGTTAGCACAGCCTTGAAGCATTAAGTACTCTAACATCTGAAACTCAGCACATAAAGCCTCCTACAAGTGTGGGGTAGTGACTGTCCCTTGAATTTGTAACCTTTCCCAAATTTCTTCTCAGCACATTTATCTTTAACTGTTGGCCAGACTTTTTTCAGTTTTCTTTTGAGGCCTACACTGATGTATAACTATAACAATCACCATGACTTAGGATTTACTACACGGCTTATACTGCAAGAGGTGCTATACCTGTGTTCTCTATCATCACCCACAACTCTGCCAGGTGAGTATTACCCTCATTTTACACATGAGGACCCAAGCTCTGAGACACTAACATGTCCGAGCGTCAGAACTGGGTGTGAAGGTAGTTGCACAACCCCAAGCAGATGGCAGCCTGTTTCAGCTGAAATGTAACTTCCTCCAAGGAAGTTTGCCTGAACCTCCAGGCAGCTGACATCCCCTATGACACGTTCTCACAGCATCCTGAACTTGCTAGAACTTACCACGTTTGCTAGTGTTGTGAATGTTGCTCCATGTTGGCCTCATCTGCTAGATTGTGAACTTTGTGAAAGCAGAGAGGAGGTGTGCCTTATCTACTGCTCTCATGAAAGCCCATAGCAGCATGCTTGGCACTTAGTAGGCATCCAATAAATATGCATTTAATAAGCACATTACGCCAAAACCCTTAGAATTCTCCACTTAGATTGCACCACCACTAAACAATAAATAAAAGTGAATGGTTTTGAAATTTATATCTAATAGATCTAATTTGCATAGATCTTAAGCAATTTGAGAGTTAAATGTACAGTTAACTAAGGAAGGTTACAGTTTGGAAATTTTCTGTGTATGTATTGGTTACTATTTTGCAACTGGAATCAGGTTCATGTCCTACAATTATACATGGGAAAAAAATTCATATGTGAACTCCAAGCCACCAAAAGATCATGTCAAGACATGTGGAGGTAGAAAAGCAGACCCCTGGGCTCTTTCTCTGACTTTGTCATGACATTGATCCTACATCTGACCCATGCCGCTGTTGTCATGGACAAAAGTCACACCAATTTCTTTAGAATATGTGGGTAACTTGAAGGTTTACCCGTTGTGAGTTTTCTAACCAGTGAGTTTTCATGACATTCTGAGACGTGGGTCAGTGCCGTTCACGTGTAATTTTCTAATATAGAAACTGGGAAACCATAAACGAGGAAGTGAAGAAAAGTGACTTGCACACAGGGTGATCTGTTGGTTGAGATCAGATGATGTTGTAATTAGGCACTTATTTTTAAGTGACATGAAATGTAAATATATGCTGGGTGCTGAAAAAGAGAAAGTTCACATATATTGAGTGCATGTTGCTCTCCAAAGTGCTTTCACATATTCACTATTCATCTAGTCATTCAACTATTTATTGGGAGCTTACTGTGTGCCAAGCACTGAGCTAGGCAGCAGTAAATAGCAGGCAGGAGAGGTCCCTGGACTCAGGAACTTTCGGTCTTACTGGGGAGGCAGACAAATATATATTTTTTCACACAAAAGTAAAATTCCAAGCGTGGTAAATGCTCCAAAGATGCTCATGGCTCTTTACACATGTATGTGGGGGATTTGAACGTGGAGCAAGAGTTGTTCCTGTGGAGGTTTTGCTTAAGGTAAGATCTGAAAGGTGAGTAAACAACTGGGTGGGAGGGAATCATTAGAGGCTGAAGAGATGGCGTGTGCAAAGGTGAGGGAGTTTGGGAAGTAAGAGGACTGAGAGAAGGCTGAGGCAGCTGGATAAGAGAGAGCAACGGGCAGCTAAAGACAGAAACTGACACTTCGGGGTCTGGAGGTATCCTTGAAGTAACTGGAAGCCATTGAAAGGGGTTGAAGCCTGGAGTGGGGGATGTGATATGATCAGATTTATACTTTAAAAAGGCAAAGTATAGATGTCTATTTCCACTCTTATGTAGATGCCTCTTTATAGAACAAGGGTGTGCATTCCTTATGGATATAGACAGAGCTTGGTATTTTCTTCTATTAAGATTATATATATATTTACCCTATAAATATGCATTTCTCTGTGTCTGTAGTAAAGTGGGCACTTGGAGACAGTAAACAAGCCAGAGATCATCAGAGAAAACAGGAAGTGTCCCTAGAATAAGACTCATAAGTCTCAGGGGTCACATATAGTAGTCATTACTATGTAAGCCAGCAATTTTCAACCAGTGTGCCACAAAAAATTTTAAAACATGCAATACTTGACCATTTGGTCAGGGGTACTGACCTCTTTTCCCTTAGATTGTCAAATAAAAAGTGACCACAGTCAACATAATGATAGCATCCAGTATGAATGAATCAAAATTATACCTATTGTTTGTCTGATTAGCAAAAAACAATAAAATTTTTGGTGTGCTGCAGAGTTTTAGCAATTAGTTTATGTGTGCCATGAGATGAAAAAGGTTGAAAATTGCTGTATAAGCTAAAGAATAAGACCCTAATGATTTATATTTATGCTAAAAATCACACTAAAGTGGGATATTTTTATTATTACCCCCATGGTTTGTAAACACTGTAAACAAGCCAAACATGGGACAGAAAAGAGAGAGCTGCAGAAAATGTACTGGACATAGGGAACTCTGGGGAAGGGAGCAGGTGTCCTATCCTAACATTAGATGTAGGTTATACTCTACCATGTTCTTGACTTTTGGCCAGGTGTAGGTAGTTTTGAGCTCTTTCAACAAATAAGTGCTATGGGAAGGTTCCAGTCAAGAGGGTGGTGTAGGTAATGCAGTACCCGAATCCTCTCACAGCCACATCAAAATTACAACTAAACTACAGAAAAAACATGATTCAGAATAGCATAAAGTCTAGCTGAACAGAAGTCCTATAACTAAGGCTATAAAGAAGAAGCCAACCCTGGCCTGGTGGCTCAGTTGGTTGAAGCATCGTCCCATACCCCAAAATGTTGCAGGTTCAGTCCCTGGTCAGTGCAAAAACCTAGGTTGCATGTCTGATCCCAAGTCTGGGTGCATATGGGAGGCAACCAATTGATGTTTCTCTCTCTCTCAAATCAATAAACATATCCTCAGGTAAGGATTGAAAAATAAATAAATAAAAATAAATGAAGAAGAAGCCATATTGAGACTGGTAAGAGTGGTGGAGATGTGGAATGGGCTGGTCCTATACCCACATGTTGCATATGAAAATTGCACTAGGAGGTGGAGCTCTACCCTGAAAGTGAGGTGTCTCAGCCCCACATCGGGCTCCCTAGCCCAGGATTCCAGTGCCAGGAAGAGAAGTCCCCTTGACTTCTGGCTATAAAAACCAACAGGGATTGTGGCTGAGTGAGACAGAGGGCTTCTGGAGTCCCAGGCATTCCTTAAAGGGCCCATGCACGGACTTACTTGGATTCTCTCCCTCTGAAGTCCAGTGCTTGGGCAGCAGCTCAAAAGTCACCAGGAACATATGAGGAGGAACAGGATTGTCTGGATCCAATGTGATGGCTGGAGAGGGAGCCTCTCCCAGATAGAAGTGCTAGAAGAGGCCGTTGTTCCTTTGATGAGCCCTTCCCCCACAGAGCCAGGGCCCTATCTGAGTCTCCATCACCTGGCTAACACTATTGACCCCACCCTAGTGGTTCCCAGACACCCTGCCCCACCCAACTTTTGGGTCCACCCAATTGGTTTCCAGTGGCTTTTCCATACAAACAGCCTGTCTTGGCTCATGCTTCAGATGATGGTCCCAAGGTCTTTTTACTCAGCCTTAGCCATGAGGGGTTACAGTTTCTGAAACCAGGCAGGGCAGTTCCCAACAATCTGCAACAGTATGAATGGACCTAGAAAGTATTGTGCTGAGTGAAATAAATCAGAGAGAAGAAGTCAAATCTATCTGATTTCACTTATATATGGAATCTAAAAAACAAAATAAACAAACAAGCATAACAGAAACAGGCTCATACGTATAGAGAACATTTTGATGGTTGCCAGATGGAAGGGAGGTGAAGGGATTAAGTACAAATTGGTAGTTACAGAATAGTCACGGGGATATAAAGTGCAGGATAGAAAATATAGTCAATAATATTGTAATAACTACATATGGTGTCAGATGGATACTTGATTTATCAGGGTGATCACTTAGTAAGTTATATAATGTCTACTCATAGGATTGTACACCTGAACCTATATAATATTGTATGTCAACTGTAATTGAAAAATTAGAAAAATTATTTAAAGTCAATAAGTAAGTGATATGAAGTAGGTGTAAGTATTCCCTGCTTTGTTTTCTCCAGACGAGGAGTTAATAAAGAAGGTGGTCTGTCCAGGAAAGAGTTCTTGTGGTGGAACTGATTTAGTGCTGGTGTCTGTGGCCTTGTACTGGTCACTGTTTACCTCCAGAATGTGGCTGAAGTACAGGTTGGAGTGGCCAATGAGCTGGGTAGGCAATTGATTCTGCAACTTTAATTGAACACTTGGTTCAAGCATGCTTGTGCAAGTATTTGAATATTGCATTAGATTGCCATTATTTCATAAAATGAACAGAAAATGAAAAATATAATTGAAACATGGGTCTCATTAACTTACTTCATTTACAACCAGGTGGGAAATCATTAGCTATGCTGATAGAGACAAATCTTTATCCTCAATTTGCTGTTCTCATATGTAAGCAGGCCAAATGTGCATTCACTTCTGAAGGAAAAACTGATATTATAGGACCTATGCCAAAATACTAGAAATAATCTTATTTCAATCCCAGCTAAAACAAATACATTATTAAAAATATTTGTGATGCAATTAGGAAAATACAGCCTGGATTTTTAATGACATTTAAGTAAGTTACTTTTTAATTTCAAAGGTGGGATAGTAGCATTATGATTATTTTTCAAGACTCCTTACCTTTTAAAGATATATGTTGAGTACATGGATATGATATTTGGGATCTGCTTCAAAATAAACTCAGTGAGCAGAGGGAAGTTGGTATGGCATGGGTATGGATAAAACAAGATTAATAGTCAGTGAAAAATTATTGAAACTGGGCAATGCATGATGGATGCTGCAGATTTTATTTTCTAAATAGGGCAGCGACAATATTTTCCATCTCACTTGCTCTTCTGTAATGTGACCTTCCCATCTTCCTGTAGAAAAGTGAGGATCTATGTCCCTTCCCCTTGAATATTAGGTAGGCATATAACTGCTTTAATCAATGTGGTAAAATAGAAATGATACAATGTGACTGCTGATGCTAGATCATAAAAGGTTATGCATTGTCTACCTGACTCTCTCGGTAAACTTTTTCTCCAGACTTCCTCTTGGATGCTCCCTCTTGGAACCCAGCAGTCATGTTATGAGAAGCCAATGTCCAATGGAGAGGCTGTGTGTAGATGCTCTAGTCGACAACCTCAGCTACGTTCAGCGTTCAAGCCATTCAAGCCCAAGAACAGCCATATCAGTGAATAAACCTTCAGATGATTACAGCCCCCGTGATTCATGTCACACCATCCATTGTGGTGTTTCCACTTGAGGCCCCAGAAATTGTGGAGCAGAAAAAAAGCCGTCTCCATTAGTCACTGTCAAAACACCTGACCTTCAGAATACATGAGCATAGTCAGATGGCTCTTTTTATTTTATTTTACTTTTAACTTTTTTTATTGTTGTTCAGCTACAGTTGTCCCAATTTTCCTCCATTGCTGTCCCCTGCCCTTCCCACCACCCCACATTCAATCCTCCCTGAAACCATTGCCCCTGTACGTGGGTCCTTTATACATGTTCCTTGATTTGACTCTTCTTTTCTCAGTTAACCACCTGCCTGCTCTCCTCTGGTTACTGTCAGTTTGTTCTGAATTTCGGTGTCTCTGGTTTTCATTTTGCTTGCTTGTTTGTTTTGTTGATTGGGTTCTACTTATAGGTGAGATCATTGGTATTTGTCTTTCACCACCTGGCTTATTTCACTTAGCATAATGCTCTCCAGTTCTATCCATGCTGTCTCAAAGGGAAGTTCATTCATTCATTTTTATTATTATTTTTTTTAATTTTAGTTGTTGTTCAAGTACTCATTCATTCTTTCTGCTGTATAGTATTCCCTTGTGTAAATGTACCACAGTTCTTTGATCCACTCATTTACTGATGGGCACTTAGGTTATTCACAGTACCTGGCCATTGTAAATAACACTGCCATGAATATTGGGGTGCGTATATTCTTTTGAATTGGTGTTTCAGAATTCTTAGTGTATAATCTCAGCAATGGCATGCCAGGTTAAATGGCAGTTCCATTTTTAGTTTTTTGAGGAAATTCCATACTGTTTTTCACTGGCTGTACCAGTCTGCATTAGTGCCAACAGTGCACTAGGGTTTCATTTTCTCCACAACCTTGCCAGCACTTGTTGTTTGTTGATATGTTTATGATGGCCATTCTCATCGGTGTGAAGTGGTATCTCATTTTGGTTTTAATTTGCATTTCTCTGATGGCTAGTGATACTGAGCATCCTTTCATATGTCTCTGGACCCTCTATATGTCCTCCTTGGAAAAGTGTCTATTCATGTCCTTTGCCCATTTTTTAATTGGATTGTCTGTCTTCCTGGTGTGGAGTCATGTGAGTTCTTTATATATTTGGGAGATCAAACCCTTGTCCAAAGTATCATTGGCAAATATATTTTCCTATATGGTTGGTTCCCTTTTTATTTTGTTGATGTTTCCTTTAGCTGTGCAGAAGCTTTTTAATTTGATGGAGTACCATTTGGTTGTTCTTTCCTTTCCCTTGCTCTAGATAAAATATAGGTGAAAATATTGCTGCATGGAATATCTGAGATTTTCCTGCCTGTATTCTTCTCTAGAACTTTTATGGTGTCATGTCACTTATATTTACTTAAGTCTTGAGTCCATCTTGAGTTTATTTTTGCATATGGTGTAAGTTAGTGGTGTAGTTTCTTTTCTTTTCTTCTTCTTCTTTTTTTTTTTTTTGCACGTGCCTGTCCACATCTCCCAATACCACTTGCTGAAAAGGCTATTTTTACTCCATTTTATGCTTCTGTCCCCTAGGGTCAAATTTAATTGACCACAGAGGCAAGAATTTATTTTTGGGCTCTCTATTCTGTTCAACTGATCTATGTATCTGTATTTGTGCCAGTACCAGACTGTTTTGATTACAGTGGCCTTGTAATATAGTTTGATATCAGGTATTGTGATCCCTCCTACTTTGTTCTTATTTCTCAAGATTGCTGAGGCTATTTGAGGTATTTTTTGGATCCATATAACTTTTTGAAATGTTTGATCTACATCTGTGAAGTATGTCATTGGTATTTTAATTGGGATTGCATTGAATCTATGAATTGCTTTGGGTAGAATGGACATTTTGATGATGTTAATTCTTCCAATCCATGAACATGGTATATGCTTCCATTAATTTGTGTCTCCTTTAATTTCTTCCTTCAAGGTTGTATAGTTTTTTGAGTATAGGTCTTTTACCTCTTTGGTTAAGTTTATTCCTAGGTATATTATTTTTCCTGTTGTTATAGCAAATGGAATTTTTTCCTGATTTCTATTTCTGATATTTTGTGGTTGGTATACAAAAATGCCTTCGATTTCTGAATATTGACTTTGTAGCCTGCTGTTTGACCAAATTCACTTATTAGGTTGAGTAGTTTTTTGGTCAAGTCTGTGGGGTTTTCTCTGTACATTATCACATTGTCTGCAAACAATGACCATTTTACTTCCTCTTTTCCAATTTCATTGACTTTTATTTCTTTTTCTTCTCTGATCACTGTGGCTAGAACTTCTAATACAATGTTGAATAGAAGTGGTGACAGTGGACATCTTGTCTTGTGCCTGATTTTAGGGGAAAAGTTACTAGTTTTTACCTGTTGAGTATGATTTCGGTTGTAGGTGTCTTATATATAGTCTTTATTATGTTGAGGTATGCTCTTTCTGTTCCCACTTTTCTGAGTGCTTTTGTCATAAACGGGTGCTGTACAAATGCTCACCAGCCAAGCAAAGAAGACTAAATAGAAGGAAGAGGAATACAAAAATATCAATAAAATAGTAAGAATAATGAAAACAACAATACTACAAATATGCAATAACTTGCAAGTTCTCTGTAGTAGCAAAATGAAATTTGTCTCACTATCTCAGCTGTTGGGATGCTCCCTCTTTGGGTCCAACTCTGTTTTTTTCACAGTTCCAGGTTTTTTTGTCTCACTTGTGAGAATTAAAAAAAAGAAGAAGAAGGAAGGAAGAAGAGATAAAATGGGAAAGAAAGGAAGAAGGAATAAAACAAGAAAGAAGGAAAGAGAGGAAAAAGGAGTTAAAAGATAAAAAATAATAAAAGTAAAAAAAAAATATTTTAAAACAGAAAAAGTCTCCCGCTGGCTTCAAACTGGCCAAACCAGTGTTGCTGGGCTTCCTGGCTGCAGCAGGTTAAGGGGCAACTGGTTTCACTTTCCTCCCTTCCTGAACCAGCCTCCAGCCTAGTTCCCCAGCAGCCTCTGGTCCAGCAGGTTCCACAGGTTCGGGCACACCCTCTCCCTGGGGCTCCAGGTGTGAGCACCAGGCACTAGGTGCCTCTCCCCTGGGTTTTGGGTGTGGGCTCAGGGGCCTTTGGCAGTGCATACTCTTCCCAGGGCTGCGGGAGTGTGAGCAGGGCCTTCCGTGCCACCTTGGGAGCGCTGTGTGGCTGGGTGGGGAAGAGCCCGGAGTGGCTGGTGCAGGAGAATTCCCCAAACAACTGATGAGTGTCTCTTTTTTCACTTTTTCTTTTTGAGAAATTCCTCCTGCTCAAGCCTGCCTCTCCATACAGAGGCCTGGCCTCTCACCCAGCCCAATTCTCCAACCAGACGGGGGACTATCCTGGTCAGGGCCTGTCTCTGCCTGACTCTCAACTCTCCCCAGCCGGTGCCCACAGACTCCATGGGTGCTCACAGCCCTGTGTGTTTGCCACTTAGTCCTTATTTCCCTCTCTGTGACTTCAAGCAACCAGGTCTCTTCGGTGCTTCTCAAATCTAGTTTGGCAGGGGAGGGAGCTGTAGACCCAGCTCTCTCCCAAGAACACTGTGGCAGACCTGGCTGCTGCCGAGCCTGGGTCTGCAGCCACCCTGGTCCCAGCGCTTGTCCCAGGGGGCTTATTGTCCTAAAGCACTTTCCTTACCATTTGGATTTTCAATGTCCTCTATAATTTTTGGTCTCCTATCTTCATATATGCTGGGGTATTGTTGGCTGTTTGCTGTGTTCCTCCATAGATGGGCTAGGTGTTTCACCGTGTGTAGGGGGCCTACCTTGCTGCCATCTACGGTCTCCCTCAGCTCCTCTCTTGTTTTTTTTATTTGGGGTCTGTTTCTTTGTCTTCCCCTTTTGGCTTCTTCTTTTTTAAAATTATTTGTTTCCATGTATTAGGTAGATTTTCAAAGACTCTGCTGCAGACCTATACTGCCTGTGACTAGCCCTGGGCAACCTTTTTGAAGCTATCTGCAATCCACAGTTTGTGGCTCCTCCTGCTGGATGTAGGTGTCTGCAGAAAAAACCAGGGTGCACACTGAGGCCAGCTCTTACCAGCACCAGGCTGGGGGAAGGGTCAGCTAAAGTCTCAGAGTTCCCTGTTATCTGCTTCTGTCTGCAGGTTTTCTGTTAGTTTTAAAGAATGAAAGTCTTCAAACTGTATTCCTCAGCAGCAAGGCTTAAGCACCACAGGATGGGGCCAGAGTAATTTCTGTGCACAGGGCTTTAGTTTTTCCTCAGGCTGATGCCACTTGGAGGGGAGTGCTCTGCCTGAGAAAGATGGCTTCTGCAGCATGGGGATGACTCGGCACAGGGATCCTGGCACCTGTTCCTTCAGTTCCTTCTCCAGAGGCACTAGCTCAAGACTCTGATGCATCTCTACTCCACTCTGCCCTCCCTTTTGCTGGAGCCCAGAGTAAGTGGCTAAAAATGAAATTTTGTGTGCTGGCCCTTTAGAGGCTCTGTACATCTCCTGCCACCTCTCCCTAGTGGACAGAAACCCCGCTGCTCTTCACAGCTGTATGTTATTTCGGTTCCTTTCCTGGTTCTGGTGCATTAGGCAGGGGAGCCCAGCTTGGGGTTTAGACCCCACATTTCTCGGGGGGAACCACTCTGCCTCTGAAATATCCTTCCAGAACTTTAGTTGTGGCCCATGGGAGCCCAGCCAGGTCTCTTGCACCTCCCCTGCACTTCATATAAGTCTCAGTGCGTTGATGTGGCTTCTTCCATCTGTCTGTGGTTATAAGGCTTCTCTCCAGCTAGTGTTCAGTTGATTATTCAGGATGATTTTTCTATAATTAAGTGGTAATTCCATTTTGGTCCTGGGAAGAGGTTGTTGTAGGTTCCACTTATTCCTCCACTGTCTTGGGTCTCCTTCATTATTATTTTTTAAACTTTACTTCAGGAACAACTGTAAAGAACACATGGACAAAACCAATGAGGGGTGGAAGCAGGGGAGGGAGGTGGGGATGGCTGGGGTGGGGGGTAAATGTAGACAACTGTACTTGAACAACATTAAAATAACTAAAAAATAAATAAAAAGAAAAAAATTTTGTCATTAAGGTTAGAGACTTGTATTTTTCTTTTTTAAATTGTATAGCATTAAAGTTGTCCCAAATTTTCCCCTTTTGTCCTCCTCCCCCATTTCCCCTTCCCAAAGTCAATCTCCACACCATTGTTCACGTGCACAGGTGATGCATATATGTTCTTCGTCTAATCCTTTCACCTTCTTTCAAAAAGTCCCAACCTTCCCCCTCCTCTATTATACTTATGAGTCTGTTCCTTGTTTCTGTGCCTCTGACTTTATTTTTTCATTAGTTTATTTTGTTCCTTAGATTCCAGTTATAAGTGAGATCATATGGTATTTGTCTTTCATCACCTAGCTTACTTCACTTAGCATACATAAGAGTCTCCATTTCCATCAATGCTGTTGCATAAGGTAAGATTTCTTTCTTATTTTACTATGGTATAGCATTCCACTGTGTACATGTACCATAGCTTTTTTATTTATTCATCTACTGATGGGAGCTTAGACTGTATTCAAATCTTGGCTATCGTAAATAACACTGCTATGAGCATAGAAGGGCCCATACTCTTTTGAACTGGTTTTTCAGGATTCTTTGGATATATTTCCAGAAGTGGAATTGCTGGGTCAAAAGGCAGTTCCATTTTTTATTTTTTGAGGAAATTCCATACTGTTTTCCACAGTGGTTGCTCTAGTCTACATTCCCACCAACAGTGCACAATCACCAGCATCATCACAAGCACTTGTTTTTCTCTGCATCATCACCAGCACTTGTTGTTTTTTGATTTATTGATGACAGCCATTCTGACAGGTGTGAGGTGGTATCTCATTGTGGTTTTAATTTGCACCTCTCTGATTGCTAATGATGATGAGCATCTTTGCATATGTTTATGGACCGCATGTATGTCCCCATTGCTCGATTGGATTGTATGTCTTTTGGGGGTTGAATCATATGAGGTCTTTACATATTTTGGATATTAAACCCTTGTCCAATGTATCATTGGCAAATATGTTCTCTTATACAGTCAGTTCCCTTTTCATTTTGCTGATAGTTTCTTTAATTTGAAACTTTTTAATTTGATGTAGTCACATTTGTTTGTTTTTTTCCTTTGTTTCCCTTGCCCTATCAGCAAAAATATTGCTAGGTAAGATATCTTAAATTTTACTGCCTGTTTTCCTCTAGAATTTTTATAGGATCAAGACTTATATTTGTTTTTATCCAGTTTTTATTGTAGATGTGGTATAAGTGGTGGTCTTGCTTCATTTTTTTACAAGTACTAGTCCAGTTCTACCAACACCATTTATTGACAAGACTGTCTTTACTCCATTGTATGCTTTTGCCTCCTTAGTCAAATATCAATTGACTCCAAAGATGTGGGTTTATTTCTGGGCTCTCTGTTCTGTTCTATTGATCTATTTGCCCATTCTTATGCTAGTACCAGGCTATTTTCATTGTAGTGGCCTTATAGTACAGTTTGATATCAGATATTGTGATCTCTTCAGCTTTGTTCTTCCTTCTCAAGATTGCTGAGGCTATTCTGGGTCTTTTTTGACTTTGTATAAGTTTTTTGAATATTTGTTCTATATCTGTGAAATATACCATTGGTATTTTAAGAGGAATTGCATTGAATCTATACATTCCTTTGGGTAGTATGGACATTTTAATGATGTCAATTCTTCTAATCCATGAACATGGCATGTACTTCCACTTATATGTATCTTCCTTATATGTAACTTCTTGTTTTAGTGCACTGTAGTTCTAGTGCACTGAGTACAAGTCTTTTACCTCTTTAGTTAAATTTATTCCTAAGCACTTTATTTTTTGTTGCAATAATAAATGGTATTGTTTTCTTAATTTCTCTTTCGGATAATTTATTATTTGTATATAAAAATGCCATAAACTTCTGAATATTGATTTTGTATCCTTCTACTTTGCCAAAATCATTTATTAGGTTTAGTACTTTTTTGGTGGAACCTGTAGGGTTTTCTATGTACAATATCATGTCATCTGTGAGTAATGGCAGTTTTACTTCCTCCTTTCTAATTTGGATGACTTTTATTTCTTTTTCTTGTCTGATCACTGTAGCTAGGACTTCCAGTAATATGTTGAATAAGAATGGTCAAAGCAGACATTGTGATCTTCTTCCTGATCTGAAGGGAAATGCTTTTGGTTTTTGCCCATTGAGTATGATTTTAGTTGTATATTTTTTGTATATATCCTTTATTATATTGAGGTATGATCCATCTATTCCCACTTTGCTGAGAGTTTTTGTCATAAATGGGTACTGGATTTTATCAAATGCTTTTTCTTCATCTATTAATATAATCATGTGATTTTTATCTTTCATTTTGTTTCTGTGATGTGTCACATTTATTGATTTGCAAATACTGTAGCAACCTTGCATCCCTGGGATAGATCCCACTTGATCATAGTGTGTGATCCTTTTAATGCATTGTGGACCTGGTTTGCTAGTATTTTGTTAAGGATTTTAGCATCAATGTTCACCAAGGATATCCATTTATAGTTTTCTTTTCTTATTTTGTCTTTACCTGCTTTTGGAATTAGGATAACAATGGATCATAAAAAGAGCTTGGAAGCCCTCCATCTTCTTCAACTTTCTGGAATATTTTGAGAAGGATAGCTGTTAGTTCTTTTTTGAATGATTGGTTAAATTTGCCTGTGTAGCCATCTGCTTCAGGACTTTTGTTAGCTGGTAGCTTTTTGATCACTGTTCAATTTTATTAGTTTTAGCAGTCTTTTCAGGTTTTCTGCTTCTTCCTGATTCAGTCTTGGGAGATTATATGATTCTAGAAATTTATCCATTTCATCCAAGTTATCCAATATCTTGGCATTAGTTGTTCATAGTACTTTTTTTTTTTTACAATCCTTTGCATTTCTGTGGTATCCATTGTTATTTCCCCTTTTTCATGTCTAATTATATTTATTTGAGTATCCTTTTTTCCTTGGTGAGTCTGGGTAAAAGTTCTTCAATTTTGTTTATCTTTTCAAAGAAGCAGCTCCTGGATTCATTGACTTTTTGAGTTGTTTTTTAGCCTCTATGTCATTTATTTCCACTCTGATCTTGATTTATTTCCTTCCTCTCTCTCTTTGGGCTTTGTTTGTTGTTTTTATGGTTATTTTAAGTGTAGGTTTAGATTGTCTATTTGGAATCTTTCTATCCTCTTGAGGTAGGTCTGGAATGCTGTAATCTTCCTTCTTGAGACTGCTTTCACTGTGTCCCATAGGCATGGGGTTGTTGGGTGTTCATTTTTGGTTTGTTTCCAGGTAATTTTTTATTTCTTCATTGATATCATTGATGACCCATTCATTATTTAATAACATACTATTTAGTCTTTGTGTATTTGAATGCTTTTTAGTGTTTTTACTGAGGTCACTCCATAGTTTCATTGTGATCTGAGAAAATGCTTGATATGGTTTCAATTTTCTTGAATTTATTGATACTTATTTATGTCCTATCTTGTGTTCTATTTTTGAGAATGATCCATGTGTACTTGAGAAAAATATGTATTCTGATACTTTGGGATGAAATGTCTGTAAATATCAATTAAATCCATTTGATCTAGTGTGTCATTAAAGGTTTCTGTTTTGTTGTTGTTTTTTGTCTGAAGATCTATTCAATGGTGACAGTGGGGTATTAAAATCCCCTACAATGATTGTATTGTTGATCTCTTCCTTAAAGTCCAAGAAGATATACTTTATATATTTAATTGCTCTTATTTTGAGCACATATATGTTTATAAGGGTTATATCCTCTTGTTGGATTGATACCATTAGTATTATGCAGTGATCTTTTTTGTCTCTTTTTATGGCCTTTGTTTTGAAGTCTATTTTGTTGATGTAAGCATTGCTACCTCATTTTTTTGTTTTCATTTGCATGGAATATTTCTTTACATTCCTTCACTTTTACCCTGTGTAAATCTTTTGTTCTGAGGTTGATCTCTTGTAGACAGCATATATATGGGTCATGTTTTCTTATCTGTTCAGCTACCTATGTCTTTTGATTGGAGCATTTAATTCATTTACATGAAATGATAGGTACTTGTTCATTGCTATTATATTCCTTTATACCTATGAACCTCCCTCTCTCTATTATTATGTCTTCTTAAAAGCAGTCCCCTGAACATATCTTGCAGTGCTTGATTGGTATTAATGAACTCCTTTAGCCTTTTTTTTTTTTTTTTTTTTTTTTTTTTTTTTTTTTTTTTTTTTTTTTTTTTTTTTTGTCTGGGAAGCTCTTTATTTCACCTTCTATTTTAAATGATAGCCTTGCTGGACACAGTACTCTTGGCTGGAGATCGTTGCTTTCCTTTTTGTAAAATACTTCATATAATCCCTTATGACCTCAAGTGTTTCTGTTGAGAAATTAGCTGACAGTCTTATTAGAGCACCCTGTAGGTAACCATCTTTTTCCCTCTTGCTGCCTTTAATATTCTCTTTGTCTTTAAAGTTTACTATTTTAATTATGATTTGTCTTGTTGTAAGTCTCTTTGGTTTCCTCTTGATTGGGACTCTCTGTGCTTCCTGTACTTGTGTGACTTTTTCCTTCACCAGGTTAGGGAAGTTTTCTGTCATTATTTGTTCAACCAATTTTCTTTCCTTTGCTCACTTTCTTCTCCTTCTGGTATCCATATGATGTAGATATTGTTGTATTTCATCTGTCTCAAAGTTCCTCTAAACCATACTCATTCTTTTTAAGTATTTTTTTCTTTTTACTTTGGCCTGAGCCAAAGGTGAGTGGCTGGGAATGCAAAGCCTGTGCATTGGCCTCTTAGAACAAAGAAAGGAAAAAACATGGCCTTGTCTCTAGTGTGCTATGTCTCTCTCTGGTGGACAAAAACAAATGGCCTTTCACTGCTGGATACTGCATGGGCAGATGTTCTCAGCACTAGCACTCTGTGTTTGGGAGCCCAATCAGAGGTATAGGCTTCCCTCCTCTCTCAGAGAAACTCCCACAGCTGTGGGGAAACCTCAGCTTGCTGATTGTGAAAGCAGTCCTGCCCCTTTCATATCCCTGCCCTTTTCACTGGTCTTGAGGTATTTTTTTCCCACCCTTGGTTAAGTATCTCCTCTTCACATAGTCTTCAGTTGTCTATTTCAGGTGGATGTTCACCTCTTTATTTATATTTTGAGCTTGGTACTGGCAGGTAGTGCAAGATAAATTACCCTACTCCACTGCCATCTTGCCACCAAGGTTCACTGTTATCATTTCTATGTGAAATCTAAATAAGCCAAACTCAGAAACAGAATAGATAGATGGTTGCCATGATATGATTGTTGGCTTTGAAAATGGTAGGGGGCCTGATTCAAGGAATGCAGGCATCCTCCAGAAAGTGAACAAGGCCAGAGAACAGATTCTCTACCACAGCCTCCACAAAGGAATTCAGCTCTGACACCTGTTGTTAACCCACTGAGATCCTTGTGAGACTTCTGACCTCCAAACTGTAAAGTAATAAATTTGCTTTATTTTAAGCCACTGAGTTTGTGGTAATTTATTGCAGCAGCAACAAGAAACTAATACATCTAAAAATAGCATTGAACACAATTGGAAAATTAACATTCTGGAGGACCCCTTCTGGATCTTAGCATATGAGCAGTCTAAGTTAAATATGTTATGCCCATTGAAAGGATTATTTTGTATTCCTGAATATAAAAATAGTTTAAATTGTGGGGGGGCTTTGCCCACAGAGCCCCCCTATCTGCCATGGATGAAAATAATGCTACCAAGATATGATCTGCTTGGGGAGGAAAGGTGGCTGATCTCTCAAAGGAGAAGGGCCAGAAGTCCTATCCTCAATGATTTTTATTAGGTCCGTAACACACAGGAGTACAGGTAAAGCTCATCAATCAATGTCAGGCAGCAAGGATCAAACAATAGATAACATTTCAAAGAAATCTGAGGGCTTAATCTGAGCCAGTGTCTGTCAGGTAAGGGAGTTGTAAAAACTGTGGGAGACATACTCATTTCCTGCCTGGACCCTTATCATATGAATGAAAGCACTCTTAGCAAAGCAGGCTTCACAAGACTTTATGAATATCACCCTGGAACCTGCTCTAGCAGGCAGAGGGCTGCACCCCCTCCCCGTCATAGATTCAGGCTTAAGTGGCTTAGAGTCAGGAAGTGCTTCTCCCAGATGGAAAGGGGACTTGGGCTATGTCAAAATAGCTATGGGGTGAGGGTCCTTCACCCTCACTTTGCTGCAGCCCCCTGAGTCCTTCCTTGAAGGCCTCCCATGCGATCGTGTCTGGCTTGGGTGTCTGGCTTGGGTGTCTGGATCGTGTCTGGCTCTCCTCTGAGGGGTCATACCTGTCATGGACCAACCGACCAAGCATTGGGGGCCAGAGATGGCAGAAGCAGCGCTCCTGCCAGGGAGATAAGCTTTGCTTCATCAGCGGCTCACAGTTCGGAATTCACTCACTCAGCTTTATTTAGCCACAGGGGGTGGTTACAACTCCTGAAACCAGGCAGAGCGGTTCCCAACATTAAATGGGCAAAAAATATGTATCATTATAAAGAGATATGCATAAAGTTATAAAAATATAGGCTAGCAGCAATGTGAATAAAAAACTAGCTATTTTAATGCTATATACTAAAAGATTTTCTTTTGTGGTAAAATATATTAATGTATGAGCACATAAAATTGAAAAAATCCACAGGCCATAGACTACTTAGTATCAAGTACAGCAGCACTGGTTTGATTCTGAAAAGATTTGTAAGCTCTTTGAGAGTTACAATAATGGTCTACTGCCCATCTTAGAAATGATGAAGGAATTCAACATTTTGCTGAAAATTGTCAAAGCCATTGGAAAATTCAAGAAAGACATTCAAATGCATTTTATGAAATATTTTCAATGTATTTAGTCTGATGAAATAAGGGGTGGACTATCTAGGAGTAGTAAAGCATAAATACATGAACCATGAACCATTGGAAGTAACAAAATGAAACAGTGTACAGAAGATAATTGCTTATAGGCACTAGACAGAGAGAAGTGGGAGGTATTCTTTGAGAAAGAACTAGTAGAAGAGGAAGACAATGAACTAGGTTCTAAAAGGACAGGAGAATTAGGAATGTTTGGGACAAAGAGGGAGAAGGCTGTTTCGGGGAGGGGAGAACATGAGGGATGACATGCTGGTTCTCTTCTAGGTGAGGTGTACAAAGGGGAGGCCATAAGCCACACCATCTGTATATTTGAGCTCTTGATGCGGTAATGAGAAACAGAGATTCTCTGTAAAACAGAGATACACATACTTCTTTTACATTGGTGGGTACAGGAAGGTTAATAATTAGTGCTTATAACACAGAGATGGTAGGGAGCATAAAAATTCCTAACTAAAAGTGGATAGACATGTCTTAGGCCTTCCGATTCTTTGAAATGTCAGAGTAATCTTTCCTAGATCCCTCAGGGCATAATTGCAACACCAGAGCACAAGACCACAGAACTCCTCGTTGTTATCTTGTTCCCTGCATGCCCCAAAGAATTCAATCATGCCATACCATAGCCTATAAATACAGAAGGCTTCTCCCATTTGGGGAGAAGGTACCATTAGAGATGGGCTCACCCTTCTGCATTCCTTGACAATGAATAAAGTTTCTACCTTGCTTTACTGAACTCAGCCTTGTTCTGTTCTCATGACCAGCACTGGGCAGAGGACCTTGGTTTGGGTTCCTGACTCTGAAGGGTTGGTACCAGTACATTGTTGCAGAAGCTCTATGAAACTAATAAAACAATGTAACATTAAAAAAAATAATCTGATGATATCTGTAGTGATGCTTCTTTCCCACTCCTAGTTTTCTTTTAGTGTGGATGGGGGGAACTCTACGATTCTAATTCAGCCGAATACCCCTGGCTTCTCTACCCATTCACTCACCCTTCCCTAGTGGAGAAGTAGTAGACTGTGACTGCCGCACTTGCAGTGAGGAACAGAACTAGTATCCCAGGTCTGCCTTCTCTCAGGTTCCTCTTTGGAATGACCCTGCCTCAGAGGACCTCTATCCTGTTCAGCTCTTCCATGATATTAACATTATCAGGCTGACTTCCCTTTGGTTGGGTTTCTCAGAAGCAGAACCTGAAATGCAAATTCATATTCAAGTGTTTTATTGGGGAACACTCTCAGGAGAAGCAAAATGAGAAAAGCAGGCAGGATAAGGAAAAACATGAAGCAAGCATGTGGGCTCCGCTGCAGCCTAGCTCAGTCTGATCCCACAGAGAAGCTCTGGAGTGCCAACTGCAACAGAGTTAGGCCCCTTCGAGATCATCTGCACCCTCCTTAATGGGTCAGTCACTGTACCAGTCAGGGGCAGGTAAGATAGTGGCAGAGCTTCCTGGGCAGGCTAGGCAGCACCTATGTGGCTGAGGAGATTTTCTAGCAAAGGCAGCAACTCTGGGATGTTATCAGGCCTCATTCACAGGGGAGTGGGCACACTTGCTGGCAAAGGGAATTTGCCACCCCCTCAACCTCAATTCCCCATCCCCTGCCCTCTCTGACCAACCCCCTCTACCACAGGGAGACTGCTGTGTCTGGTGCTACTTCTGCCTGGGGGGACAGCTGTGTCTAATGCTGGAGAAGTAGAATGGCAGAACCAGAACCAGAAGAAGCAGCCCCTTTCTTTCGCAGTGTCCTTCTGGAAATTTCTGTTGATCAAGTCTAACAAAGTGTTACAAATGAGGAGGTATTTGAAGGGTCTGTCCCATCTCTCAAAGCAGATAAAAAGGGCAGATACATTTTGAGTTGAGCAGCAGTAAATTGATAACTGGCACACCTACTAAGGTCATGTTTAGACACTTAACTTTCATTGCTTTTCTTCTTTTTCTCCCTTCTTTTGGGTGTTTATAATATCCACCAAAAAATTAGCAAGAGAGCCTGTGTTGCCTCACTCTTGCTCGGGCCAGCAGTGCTGGTAGGGTGGACAAGTGTCACAGTCTCCATACTGCCAGGAAGCTCTGAGCGACTGACAGGACCAGAAGCAGATGATTGGCAGTACAAGAAGGCCCATTTGGCACAGGCTTGAGGGCCACGCTCTTTGGAGGTGCTGGGGAAGGAGGGTCGAATTCTGCCATGCCTCTGCTCATGCAGTGATGGCTGCTCACACTTTATCAAGGAAAATGATGAAGTTCTGGTTGCTGGATTTGGTAAACTCATGCTGTTGATAACATTCCTAGAGTCACTTTAAGGTGGCCACAATAGCCAATGTCTCTCTTTTGGCCTTATACAAAGGCCAAAGGACATAAGTTTTGATGAAGCTAAGATGTAATAATATAGTAATATATTTTCATAAAAATGTATTTATATGTATATTTTATGCTAAAATATATTTGAAAATAACTTTCAAAAATATCAAAAAATAGATTTACAAGGTCTTTTTCATTGTCATTAACAGAACATATGGTCATTATTATTTCCAAAAGATATAGAGAAGACTGTTGCAAAGTACCATATAAAGGTTTTGGGGTTTCTTTTCCTCACCCAAAGACATTTTTTTCATTGCTCTTAGAGAGAAAGGAAGAGAGAGAAGAAGGGAAAGAGGGAACCATTGATGTGAGAGAGTAACATTGATTGGTTGCCTCCCATATGCCCCCAGACCTGGCTAGTGTGGCTCAGTTGGTTGGAGTGTTGTCCCATATGAGCCCGGACCAGGGACCAAACTCTCAACCTAGGCATGTGCCCTGACCAGAATCAAAACCACAACCTTTAAGTTACAGGACAAAGCTTGAACTAACTAAGCCACACCCACCAGGGCAGCACCATATATGGTTTTTACACATTCTCTTGTCTGTGTTGATTGACTTCCCAAATCAATTTCAAATAATGGGCTCAGCCTTAACGTATGACTTTAGAGCTGAGTAAACTGTTAGGCATAGAGTTCATTTGTACTCCTCAACTGCTTACCAGGATTATATACTTCCTATTCCTATATATTAGGATGTATCTTTACATTATTAGTAAAAATCTATTGCTGGATTTTATAGTGTTTTAGTTGTGCACTTACATGTATCTGAAAAGCTATTCATTTTTTCCAGTGGCCAATAGAAAAATGTGCTAAAAATCAGTAACTTCCTTCATCTTTATGGGGTGACTTAGAAAATAGTATAATATCCTTACATTTCTGGGAACATTACCATTTAAATGATTAAAGGTAATTAGTAAAACCATACTACAATATATTTAGTGAAAAATGTCATTGATGTTATTCTATTTATGTCTACTTTTGTAAATGAAACAAATGCTTTAAATATTTGTCAATTTGATGATATAGATAAGTTGGGTGATAGATTGGGGGAACACTGTGAAATCTTTGAAGACACGGATTTTCTTCCTCCTTGTGCACAATTCCAGATCCTCTATTTGTGCCTCTTGCCCTTCTGAGTTGGCATGCACCAGACAGTTCTCTTCCTCTTCACTATAACCATAAAATTAAAATGCATCTTGTGGGTCATAAGTTTCAAATTCCTGCCCCCACATTACCTTTCTGCAGAGGTTTCAGTGAAAACCGGTGGAACTGTCATATCCATCTCTAAGCTCACAGTCAGGGCTCTAGGAGAACTGGACAACGATTCAGAAAACCTGAACTTAAACCCCAGTTAACTCATTCCTTGTGTAGATCCGAGGGTGTCCCCTTTCCTCCCTGAACCTCAGTTCCTAAAACTGTAAACTGGGGATCTCCACCCTGCCCTGTGTGAAGGTCACAGGAGAGTCTACACAGGAAAGCACTTTGTAAAAGAAAAACCCTTCTTTATTGTGCTGAGGACATTG
>PVKM010022162.1:0-22000 GCA_004027735.1 Carollia perspicillata
TGTGTGTGTGTGTGTGTGTGTGTGTGTGTGTGTGTGTGTGTGTAGTGGTGTGGTGCGTGTGGCAGCATGTGGGGTATCAAAGAGTGTGTGTATGTACAGAAGGCATCTGTGTGAGAATATCTGGGCGCATGTGTGAGGTATCCATGAGTGGGCATCTGTGTGAAACGAGTCATCTGTGAGAGTGCGTGGAGGTGAGTGTGTAGAGCTGTGTGGTCGGCGGGTGTGTGTGGATGCATCAGGGCGTGGGAATGCAGAAGGGTGTTCTGTGTGAGGCGAAGCTATCGGAGAGAGTGTGTGTGTACAGAAGGTATCTGTGAATGTGTTGAAAAGAAGGTGTCTTTGAGAGCATGTGTAGATGTGTGTACGGGAGTGCGGGAAGGTGTAGAGAGGACGTGTGCTGGGCTCTGCCGCACCACCCACTATACCAGAGCTGCGTTGCCATCAGAACCTGCACCTCCATTTTTATTTTCTCCCTAACCCTTCATCCAGTCTCTCAAACCTTTCTTCAACTTTAGATCTGTCTGCCTCTCGGTTGTCTAAAGCCAAGGAAGCTGGGGCCGACTTCATCCTCCAGATCTCCAAGGAGAGCCCTCGGGAAATCGCCAGTAAAGTGGAAGGCCTCCTGGGACGCCAGCCAGAAATCACCATCGAGTGCACTGGGGCAGAGACTGCCATCCAGGCGGGCATCTACGTGAGTGGGATGAGGGCAGCTGGAACTGGTGGGCAGCTCCGAGGAAGCATCGCAGGGTGGTGAACTGAGCAGAAGTCAGGGGTCCTGAGATCAAGCTTTGCCAGTAACTTGCTCTGTGGCCTGGCCCCAGCAAAATTCAGTGATCTCTGTGGATCTTTGTTTTCTTATCTCTCTCACGGAGGTAGGGGCACTTGCCTAACATTCTCATTAGGTCATTCTGAGGTTTAAACACGGTAACAGATGTACATAGCCCTTGAAAGATAAGTGATCCACACCTTTAGGAAAAAGTTGCTCTCAAGATCAATTGTACCTGTGATTATAAAAGTTGTGCTTTTGATAAAAAGATCAACAGGAGGAACAAGGAACCATGCTTCAGTTAAGTGTGGGAATTCCCTTCTGTGTTTTATAGAGGAAAAAGTGACAGCCACTGATTCAGTTAGTCATAGAGGGGAGGTGGTGTTTCAGTCAGTTGGCTACTGTTGTCCTCTTCCAGAATTAGGAACAGAGAAGCTGTCAATACCTGATTTATCCCTCATGGGCCCACCAGTAATTTGTGAGAAGTTGGCAGGGCGGTGGAGAGGGGAAGTGACATTGACAGATTAAAGTATAAGGAAAAGAGGGAGAAAGGTTGTGCTCCAGGTTCTGAGCCTGGTGCTTTATAAACGTGATGCCCAGTCTGCACGGTCACCATGAGATCAGTCCCACATTTGACGATGACAGTCCCAGTGACTTGCCCTGAGCACACCGCTCCAATGCTTGCACTTCTCCTACTCTGTCCACTGCTTAGGAGAGAAAGGGAGGAAGGGATGGGGTGCCAGTGAGCAACCGTGCCTGGGCGGGAGGGGTGGGGCTGGGGAGAGCAGTAGTGACAGCTGCCACCACTGGGCGCTCCTGCCCTGCCTTCCAGACTGCTTCCCCATGGCAGTTTGGGCTTCCTCCTTCCTTCTGAGTCACAGCTGGGTCATGTACAAGGTCATGAACTTCTCCCCATGCAAGATGTTTTGGGGTAAGCTGACCCCTTGAGTTATGTGGCAGGGCCCTCGGGCCTGGCACCCTGGCAGAGCTGCCCAGTCCTCCTACCAAGACACCCGGGGCATAAGTGGTGGGAGGAGGAAGGAACAGGTGCTCCCCTTGCCGCAGGTGAAAGAGAAACCAAAACTGAGAGGGCAATGGGCACGGTCAGCCAGTCCATGACGTGTCTTGGGCACCTGTGTGCCTGGCTTTGTGTCAGAAACCTCGAGGGCTATGCTAATGAGCAAGGTATGTCTGTTATCTTCAAGTTGTTGGTTCGTCAGTGACCCCATTCACAGAGAGCGGTAAAAGGCATAGCTGCTCAGTGCGAGGCTTTCCTTCCTTTTCTCCTGCCCGGAAAGCATCTGGAAACAGCTGGCATCTCCAGCTTCAGTGGTGGGGGCCCAATTTCTAGGCTGTCTGAGGTGGGTGTGGAGGTAAATGTGACTCAAGGGCCTCACCAGGCCTGAGCCCTGTGCCTCTCCTGAGTGTAGAGTGGAGCCATCATGCATGACAGGCACTGTAGAATGCTACAGGCCGCCCCATCAGCCGGCAGGTTAGGCAGAGGCACCTTATATGGACATACCTGAGAGTCATTTTCCTGCCAGATCGTGACCAGATAGTGCTGCTGAGGAGAAGTGGTAACTGCTTAGGATAGAACTGATGTCGCCTCCTTGGTGCAGGGGTTACACCCACCAAACAATGGGCAGGTAGTCCAAGCATTCCTTTGTCTGTGGTCAGCAAACTGCCAGTTTGACCATGTTTCTCCTTCTCACCGGGTAGCGAGGAGATGCTGATGGGGAAACAGTTTTCCTAGAAAATTTCTCAGTTGAGTTTTCTGTGGCACACTCACAATTTTGACCTCTCCCTGCCCCACCTCCCCCACATTTCCAGTGGAGACAGCAACATTTTCCAGTTGTGAGATACCCTTTCCCTTACTGACAGAGTTCATGTATCACAGGAGGTGCACAGGCCAAACAATGAGCCCACCTTCCGGGTCCTACAGCCCAAAAGTCTGGATGTCAGAGTCTCCCCTGTGCTGCAGGCCTCTCTCCATGGTGTATCCTTCCCCTCAGAGAGAGGAGCTGGAACAAATTGTCCATTTTCCCGTCTCCCACAACATCAAACACAGTGATCCACCAAAATCTCTGGGACAGGCACAACACCCAGGAGTTATGTGAAGGTAATCAGGAGACACTTCACTCTCTGGCCAGCTCCAGGAGGGAACTGGTAGGGCAGATAGATGGTCAAGGAAGAGAAAATCTGTTATGAACAATACTATCAGGATGAATATCTCTGGAACAAAGATATTTCTAAATGCCAGCTTACATGTATAAGACATTTTTTGAAACCACAAAATTCCAATAGCCCTCCCTATTTGTATAGTGCTTAGTAGTTTTCTCCCCAAGAGGGTGATTCCTTAGAAGTTGGGCAAAACTCCTGTCTTGTGGGGTGGGCACTCTGGAGGAGAAACAGGTGCTGAGATGAGGAAGTGGCAGAAGCCAACATCTGGTATGAATTAGTATAGCTTTGAAAGGTGTTTGGGGGCTGCTGAAAGTCAGTCTTGTTTATAGGGGAGATTCTCACTGAGGTCTGGAGAACCTGGGCTCTTCGGTAGGATGTAGACAGTGGAAGATGCTCCCACTGTGCCTGGTCCTCCAATGGTGAAATATATTATTTCAGGATCTTTAAAGAAGAGAACATCTACTCTGCTGCTCTGTTGAGTAGTTTGGTTGCTGTGATGAAGAGCTCGGTGGTATAGAAAGTATCACTCCCTGGAATCTTTGGATACTTACCTGATGCAATCAGAAGATACTTGTGTGATGGCAGTGTTACTGTGAGTGGGAAGTCTGCATTTTCTTATCCTCTGGTTTTTCTTGTTCTACCTCTTCAGGCAACTTGTCCTGGTGGGACCCTGGTGCTGGTAGGACTGGGTTCCGAGATGAACAATGTGCCCCTAGTGCATGCAGCCACCCGAGAAGTGGATATCAAAGGCGTGTTTCGATACTGCAACACGTGAGTATGTTCTGGGTGAGTGGGGTGGCGAGTGACCAGCAAGACCAGGGCTGGCCTCTGGGACCAAGAGTCTCTGCCTGTTTATTTGTGAGGAGCTGTCCCTGGCCACACATGTAGCCATGAGATATGATAGGGGTCCAAAGAAAGAATGCAGGGAAGACAAAGGCAAGGAGGGAGGATTTTGAAGCCTACCCTTCTTGGATGTCTGCCACTCCTATCTGAGGCCCTCTCTTTCCATTTACTTAAGTGGCCAGATAGCCATTTTCCCCCCTCAAAAGGAAGAAGGAGAGAAAGGACAACAGTAAGAACTCAAGTCCCTTGGCTCCCCAGTCTAGAGCCCTGGGCTCACCCTGGAAAGTGAGAAGGTCTTAACTCACCCCGGCGCACATTCTGAGGTTCCACCCACTCCCCTCAGCCAGTTTTCCTGTCAACTCTCTCAAGCTGAGCTGCTAAGGGGTGAAATTGGATTATCCTGGCCTGCCTCCCAGAGGCTTGTCTGCCTTTTCATGGTGGCCTCCATAGGCCTTAGGCTTTCAGGCCAAAAAAGGCTTCATGGCAGACATGACACAGAAGCCTGGGGGCATGTGGGAACAGGCTTGTACTCTCAAGTTACAAGTCATAAGATCATTTCTACCATTGTTGGTCTGTAGAGTCAGAACCACAGTGCTGGAAATAAATACAGCCAAGTTGATGCTGTGCTTGATACTTTGGGGGGCCTGGCTCTTCCCTCCTGAAGGTTGAATGTAATCCTTGTGATCTTTTACAGATGGCCAGTGGCGATTTCAATGCTTGCGTCCAAGTCTGTGAATGTAAAGTCCTTAGTGACCCATAGGTTTCCTCTGGAGAAAGCTCTGGAGGCCTTTGAAACATCCAAAAAGGGACTGGGGTTGAAAGTCATGATCAAGTGCGACCCCAACAACCAGGATCCCTGATGTTAATTGGGCTCTGTCCTCATTCCCATCCTCTGAGCATCTCAGGGCTAAATAGCAGGGCAAGGGTGGGCTTTAAGGCAGAAATTTCTTTTAACTAGTAAGATTAATTAAAATACATAATTCATTATAAGCAGAGAGCCTTACACAGATGAGTTGGCGTGACTTAAAAACACAGAAAGGGATAGTTTGGGGGAACTTCTAGCCGCATTGACCTGTGCATACTGAGCAAAGTTCAGCAGAGCTTCTCGGCAGGCAGCTGCTGGGAGCTCCCCTTCTTCCTGGAGTGCCTGAGTTGAATAAGTGATGAAATCTGTCTGCTGAGTTCCTGGTTCCAGCATGACTGTGGCGGGGCCAGGTGCGGGGTGGGGGCTGAGTTATGAAGAGACAACTTTATCAAGAAGACTTAACTGGCCCAGAAACTGATTTTCATGAAAATCTGTAGCTCAGGGTCTGGGATGAGGGGCTGTCAGCTGTTTTACTTGAGAACACAATGTTTCTAGACATGGGTATTACTTGGTTTGATGACAAGAGGAGAATAAAACACTGACTTTCCTGGTCTAGGGTAATTATAAAACCTAAAACAGCCAAACCAATAAAATCAGAATCCCTCATGAGGTCAAACGAGCTTGCATTCCCCAAATGTAGAAACAGTCAGGGAACTTCTCAACCCCTTGTTTTTCCCAACCCCTGAGAATTCTGTGCAATTTACTTTGCACCCTCCTAATGCCCCCTACCCCACCCTTCCTTCCGCTGCTCAGGGGCAGCCACTGCAGTCTTCTTTGTCACTAGGCAAGCAGGAGACACTTACCTAAGGACAGGCAGGGGGAGTCTTCATGGGACACCTTAAATTATATCATGCCTTTGATTAGCCCAGGGGGTTTGGTTGGTGCGCTGCAGGAATAGCATCCCTTGTAGGCTCAAATACAGGCATGATTATTATATAATGCCATGTAATTCTGGTAATCCTCAACAGAAAACCTTTCCCCTTCTCATAGCCAGTTAAGACTCTTGGAATTATTCTGTCTGAGTGGTATGTCTAAAATGGTGATTGTATTTTAATTTTACTGTGTAAGAGACGGGTCCAATCACATTATGTCCATTTGTGGCTTTAAGATTATTAGTCAAAAATGAGGATGCAGTAGCTGTGACATAAGCGGGGCTGCAGGCTTTAACCCCCGCGCTGCAGTGCGGGGCAGAGAGTGGCTCTGAAGAGGTGCTTGTGACTCGGGGAGGCTGTGACCGGTGCCTGGAATTCCTCAAACTGCTTTGGGTAATAAATTCTGCTTGTAGTGCCTGGCTGCTGTCATGATTCGTGCCTCTGATTAGGGAGGAATGGACTTAGGTTTACTGTTTCACAAAGGGAAAAAAGGATCCAGGATTTTTGAAAGTGACACATTTTATGCGTCGGATATAATTTCATTGACTATTGGAAATTTATATTAATGATCTCTAATCCTCACAGCAAGCCAAATACATGATTTTACAGCTAAGGAACTAGAGAAATCAGGAAATTTGCTCAAGGTCACACACTATTTTCATGTCATCTCTGGAGGAGGGTAGGATATTAAGACTTCTGTCTACACACAACACATGCACTCAGCAGCCACACTGCCTGCTGAGCTCACTTCTCTTGAGCCCTGTTAAGCTCCAGGGCCAGACTTGCCAGCTGCCTTCTCTCAAAACTCTCCTTCCAGCTCAGTGGTGCCCAAAGTCCTGCCACCACTAAGCTTCTCATGTGGAAAGAGAAAAGTTTCTAGATGGAAGGCATCCAACAGAAATGCCCCTGAAGGAGGTGGACGCACTGTGTTAAATTCACAAGTAGCCACTTTTCCTCTGATTGTGATTGGGTGGAGAGAGGTGGCCACTGAACCTGAAAGAGACTTAGGACCTGCAGAGGGGCCCCTGGAAAGGTAGAACTACCAAGTATAAATACATGTGTCACTTATTATACATTGGTGGTTGGGCTGGGTCAAGGTCTTGGAGCCTCGATTTCCTGGTCTGTTAAGTGGGATTCATGATGCCTGCCATGTGGGTAATTTGGAAGAGTTAATGTGCTGGTTGAAAACAGTAGTTCAGGGAATAGTTGCCATTTCCAAATCCCCCTAGAAGCTCTCAAGCCACTGTGATGTTTCGTAGCTTCCCAAGCAGGGGCAGAGAGGGTGATAGGAGAGGAGGTGATGTGGGTGGGCCTAGTCAGTCCTTGGGATGGTGAGAGGGCACCAGCTGGTATTCCCAAGCTGTTCCCTGGCTCCCTTGCCTCTGCACCCTCTGAAAGGTGCTGCAGAAAACCCAAGAATCCATTCCTCCCAGCACCATTAAGTGCTCAATAAATATTAAATAACTAATCAGCCCTGGAACCAAGAATATAAATTCCCCACAAACTCCCCAAACTTGGGTGGCCCAGCCAGCCTCTGTGTATTCTGTCATAGGTGCCTGACACCTGGTTCACTTTCTGTCAACACTGGGGGCCCCACCCAGCTGGCATTCCCAGCCCTGGGTAGAACATGAGGTCGGAGAGCTGGGAAGAAGGTCCTTGCAGGCAAACTAGAGTGTGGAAGGGGCAGGCTGCCCCACCATCACCAAAGGAGAAAGGGGACTTGGCTCTAGAAGCTTCTACTTGCCGTCCGCCTTAGCTACAACAGATGCTACATGAAGTCACCTCTGGTCTCCCAAACCCTGGTTCTCAGGACATGTCAGCCCTACTCCTGTGTAGCACAGACCTGTCTCCTCCTTCCTGGCTCCTGGTTTGCTCCCATTGGGAGAGCAAAGAGGGTCAATGGGGAAGTTGGTTGGCCCAGAGGTTAGGAGCTGGGAGGCGGATAGGATTATTTGGTTATTTACCTATTATTGGGTTTTTTACTTAGGCTTGGAGTACAAAAGCCAAACAGCTCACATCTGTTGGTGGCAGACAGGTTTCCACCATCCCTATTCTTCTCCCCACACCAAGGTCCTCCAGGGCTGAGAGAACAGGATGGAGAAGGAGGCGGCAATGAATGGGCTTGGCTAGGAGTTCATTGTTGGAGGGAAGTGCCTTCAAGGCAGCAGCAGATGTCCTCTGGCGCAGCCACTGCTTTATTGGAGCTGCATGGTGATGCTCCCACAGCCTCTGCCCCTCACCCCCAGCTTCCCTCTCCCCTTAAAGCCCCAACCGAGTCAGACATTGAGGTCCTTCCCTGGGCACCTGACAGAGGCATGGGGTGTGTGGATGAGATTGCTCACTGGACCTTACACTCCATGGGAGCTTCTTGGGGATTGTTGGGGTGGGAAGAAGCCTCTGGTCTTGGACCCCTGAGGCCCATGAGGCACAGATGTGAAGGATTTGACATTAGGATTCCCAGGTTCTAACTAATCCTGGGCCTACCACCAACTGACTATGATTTGCCAGGCCACTTCAACCTGAACCTTGTTTTATTCTCCCTTAATAGCAGTGTTTGGCTAAATCAGTGATTTTTCAATGGGTGTGCCACAAGAATTTTTAAAACATGCAATACGTGACTATTCAGTCAGGGGCACTGACCTCTTTTCCTAGATTGTCAAAAAAAAAAAAAAAAAGACAACAGTCAACACAACAATAGACCTCTGGTGTGACTGAATCAAAATTATACCTAATTTTTTTGTCAGATCAGCAAAAAATATAATTTTGTCTTCTGGCCAAGGTGGAGGCATAGGTAGACATACTGTGCCTCCACACACAACCAAAAGGACAACAATTTAAAAACAAAAAAACAACCAGAACTGACAGAAAATCAAACTGTATGGAAGTCTGACAACCAAGGAATTAAAGAAGACACATTCATGCAGACTGGTAGGAGGGGTGGAGACCAGCAGCTGGGGTGGAGAGGACTTCTGCTAAAGTGGCCGCTGGTGGACCCAGGGAGGCAGTGGCTGGTGGAGCGGGCAGTCCCACATTTGCATGCAGATAAACTGGGAGGAACAACTGGTGATCAAAACAGACCACGAAACCCAGGGCTCCAACTCAGGGAAATAAAGCCTCAAACCACTGACTGAAAATACCTGTGGGAGTTGAGGCAGCAGTGGGAGAAACTCCCAGCCTCACAGGAGAGTTCATTGGAGAGACCCACAGGGTTCTAGAGTGTACACAAGCCCACCCAGCCAGGAGTCAGCACCAGAAGGGCCCAATTTGCTTGTAGGAAGTGGGACAAGTGACTGAAATCCAGCAGAGAGAAGCACTGCAAGCACCATTGTTCCCTCTTGGAATCCTGCCCCACAAACAGTGTCACAACACAGCGATGTGGGTTGCCCCACCCTGGTGAATGCCTAAGCTCCGCCCCTCACTATGTAGGCACCCTGAGACCAAAAAAAAAAAGCCCAAATGAAAGAACAGATCAAAGCTCCAGAAAAAATACAACTAAGTGATGAAGAGGTAGCCAACCTGTCAGATGTACAGTCCAAAACACTGGTAATCAGAATGCTCACAGAATCGGTTGAATTTGGTTGCAAATTAGATGAAAAAATGGAGGCTATGCTAAGTGAAATAAAGGAAAATGTACAGGGAACCAACAGTGATGGGAATGAAACTGGGATTCAGATCAACAGTGTGGACCAGAAGGAAGAAGGAAACATCCAACCAGAAAAGAGTGCAGAAAGAAGAATTCAAAAAAATGAGGAGAGGCTTAGGAACCTCCAGGACATCTTTAAATGTTCCAACATCCAAATTATAGGAGTACCAGAAGGGGAAGAGGAAGATCAACAAGTGAAAAACTTATTTGAACAAATAATAAAGGAGAACTTCCCCAGTCTGGCAAAGGAAATAGACTTCCAGGAAGTCCAGGAAGTTCAGAGAGTCCCAAAGAAGCTGGACCCAAGGAGGAACACACCAAGGCACATCATAATTACATTAGCCAAGATAAAAATGAAGGAGAGAATCCTAGAAGCAACAAGAGATAAGGAGACAGTTACCTATAAAGGAGTTCCCATCAGACTGTCAGTGGATTTCTCAAAAGAGACCTTACAGGCAAGAAGAGGCTGGAAAGAAGTATTCCAAGCCATGCAAGACAAGGACCTACATCCAAGATAGCTCTATCCAGGAAAGATTTCATTTAGAATGGAAGGGCAGATAAAGTGCTTCTCAGGTAAAGTAAGTTCAAGGAGTTCATCATTACCAAGCCCTTATTTTATGAAATGTTAAAGGGACTTATCTAAGAAAAAGAAGATAAAGAACATGTATAATCAAATGATAGCAAACTCACAATTATTAACAACCACACCTAAAACAAAAACAAAAGCAAACTAAGCAAACAACTAGAACAGGAACAGAACCACAGAAATGGAGATCACATGGAGGGTTAGAAAGAGGGGAGTGGGAGGAGAGGGTGGGGGAAAGGTACAGAGAATAAGTAGCATAGACGGTGGGGAGAAAATAGACAGGGGGAGGTTAAGAATAGCATGGGAAATGTAGAAGCCAAAGAACTTATATGTATGACCCATGGACATGAACTAAAGTGGGGGAATGTGGATGGGAAGAGGTGTGCAGGGCAGAGGGGAGTGAAGGGGAGAAAATGGGACAACTGTAATAGCATAATCAATAAAATATATTAAAATATATACATAATTTTGATACTGAATGTAGGTCCAGCTGCTGCCATTACCAAGGCCAATACTTGAGAGGCAGGTGCTGTTGCAAAGAAAAGTGGTTATTTTCAGATGCAGGCCTTCTGGAAGATGGGGGACTCAGGCCTCAAAGCCCATCTCCCCCTCAGTGGAGGCAGAGGTTTTCATAAGGAGGGAAGAGGGAACAGAACAAAGAGATGAAGGGAGGGGTTGAAAAGTTGTCTATGTGCAGACAAGCACAGTCCTTTCTGATAAGGGAACTGACGGTCTTGTGTGCTCGTCCTGGTTTAGTCATCCTGACTCCATGTCACCCTGGTTCCATATCATCCTGATTTTACTGTTGAAAAGTCAGCAAATCTCCTGGAGTGTGGATGCCTGAAGGTCAGAGTCTGTATCTTTTGTAGTTCCTAGGATTCTCATACAAATATGCCATCTATCTACAAGCTACATACTCATCAGAGTCAGTACTTACAGAAACAATATCAAAAGAATGATGGGGTGAGTTACAGTTTCCCACCATTACAATTTTCCACTGTTACATTTTCTGGTGTGCTGTAGAATTTTACTAATTAGTTTGTGTGTGCCATGAGATGAAAAAGGTTGAAAATTGTTGGGCTAGATGATTTTAAGTTCTTGGGGACTGAGGTCTGCTTTGTGTGGGGTCTTTTCTGAGCGCGTAGGCTCAGGAAAGAAGTTACGGAAGCAGAAGAAGGCCTCTTGCCACCGGGAGAGGACAGGTGAAGGTGATGCGCCTAGGGGATGAAGAGGGGGCCTGGAAAAGCACAGGGGTGCTCCTGAGAGGAAGAGCGGACCCATCTTTCTAGTTTTTTTAAACTGGTTTTTACACCCTGGCTAGGTACTAAGTTGGTTAGAGCTTCTTCTCAATGCACCAAGGTTGTGAGTTTGATCCGCTAGTCAGGGTACATACAGGAAACGATAACAATTTATATTTCTCTCTCTCTTTTCCTTTCTCTCCCTAACCAGTAATAAAATAAGAAAAAAAAATCCTTTTAAACTGGTTTTTACCGTAAGAACGTGTAACACTATTTTTTAGCATCCCTGCTCATTTCTATGAACAATTATGTCATATTTTAATTTTGCTTTAGAGAAGTGTGGATTTAAATGTTCTCTCCACATCCCATTCTCCCCCCGCCCCAGCCCCCAGCCCTATTCAGTCTTTGGTATTATAGTGCTGTCTAAAAAGCCCTGTCAAATATTTAGTTTGCTAGTAGTTCTCACAATATCATATCTGATGCACTATCTAATTAGACTTCCTGCTATTAGATGTGACTTTTTCAGATCACTTCTCTTTGTTCATGTCCCCACTGTTTCTAATTATTACTTCTGCAGCTGATGATCTCTGTTGATGAACTCTCTCCAGGCTTCCATTTCTTGAAATTTTCTCCCAAAGGTGAAAATCAATTGGGATCCTTACCTTAAGTTGCTAATTCCCTTTCCTTCAGGTTGTGAGACCTTTTTTTCAGGTTCTTCTTTTTTCCCTGTGTTGAGAAGTGAGGTTCAAAAATGTTTTATTCTAGCTTCTTTAAAAAATCCTTTCCAAGAGTCTCCTTGAAACTGGACAAGTCGGTATTTGTGCTGCCTGTCACTACCAGAACCAATAAGTAGAGACAAGGAGTGAATCTTTATGGGCGCTTTATTCAGATGCCAGTGATCTGAGAAGATGGTGGGTTGTGTACCCTAAAAGGCCATCTTAGATTTCATCTCAAGATGACCTTTTTTATAAGGAGAAGAAAAGTGTAGTTAAGGGGTTTGAAATTCAGAGAAAAGTTTAATCAGATAAAAGCTGCTGTCCAGGAATTTTCCTAGCATCCTTTCATCTGTTGACCACTGATTCTTTTTTTTTATACAGACATTTTTAAAAAATATTTTATTTATTTATTTTTAGAGAAAGGGGAAGGGAGGGAGCAGGAGAGGGAGAGGCACATCTTTGTGAAAGAGAAACATCAATTGGTTGCCTCTTGTATGTGCCCCTACTGGAGACCAAACCTGCAACCTAGACATATGCCCTGATGGGGAATTGAACTGGCAACATTTTGCTTCTTGGGAGGATGCCCAATCAACTCAGCCACACTGGTCAGGGTGACTGGTGATTCTTTGTCTGAGTCCTGGGCAGCAGACATCTCTCCCTGGAGCACAGTGGCTCAGATACCATCTTGATTGCTTGCAGCCCTCCTGGGGCACAATGGCCAAATTGTTTGTGGGTCTCCTGCACAGTGTGGGTCCAGTTATACATGCCAGTTACTGGAACAACAGATTTTTACATGCGTGAGTTACTATGTGTATTAACTATAACTTAAAATGAAAAGTTTTCCAACTCTTGAGTTCCCCATCACCCTAACAAATCACCAAATACTGCATCTACATTTATGTGGTCTTATTTCCTCTCATCTCTTAATTTACAGAGCTGGCATGTAGATATATAGAAAAGTGTCATAGAGGGCCACATTGCTCTGAGCTTTACAACATTATATCATTTCACCTTCACACTTGGCAGGACATTGAGACTCAGAGCAGTGATGGAACCTGAATGCAAATAACTGACACATGGGGTTTTGATCTCCAAAGACTGTTTTCCCCTAACCACAGTGATGCTGCATTTTCTTTGTGATATTCTTGGTCATTGTGTGGCCATTGTAACTTGTTATTTTCCTTGTTTAGTTGCTAAGCTGATTAACTTGTTGTTTAATTTGGCTGTACGTAGGCTTTCTATGCTAGCATTCTCAGCATTCCTGATTATTTGCTCTCCTCTATAGTGGAGATATGACTCAGCTGAGAAACAAATGTCCTACCTTACCCCAAACCCCATTTTCCTAGAAACCTCCATTGTTAATCATTTATACTATATTCTTACAGATACATACACACTATATATACTTACACACGTAGATTTAATTTTACAAAAGTGGAGTCACATCCTGGTTATATATATTTCCACATCAATACACGTAGATCATATGTATCCTTTTCAATGCTAACGTTATTGCACACAGGGATGTACTGTATGTCACTGCGTGACCTTTGTCATTCTCCTGATCGTGGGTGTTTAGGTTTCTTCCAAATGTTGCTATTCTAAACACAATTAATTTCCTTGTACACATGTCTTTTCATATAAATACATAAAATATTTTTGTAGGATTCTTAGCAATAGGGTTTCCATGCTGAAGGATATTACCACAATTTTTTGTCTTTTTATTATTACAATTTTTAAGTATCACCCATAGTCTCCGTTAGGGAGGCAAACATATTTTCCTCTTTTCTGTTTTTCAGAATAAATACTGTTTAATCAATTGGATATTTGCAACTCTTCCATACTTCTCCCATTTTTTCTTCCTTCTTCAGGTTCCTTTTAACTACCTTTTCCCTTTTGGTGGTGAGACATTGACTTTTGAAAAAATAAGCATGCATTCGATTCCAGGAACCATTCATAGAAATGGACACAACGAACATGGCATTCACGTTTCATCGAGGGTAGTGACTAGGAGGAAGGAGATGATCAACATGACCCTTGCAGGTTCAGATGTTACATAAAGTAAAATAAACAGGATAACATGTTACAGGATGTTCCCATTTTCCACTGCTGCACAAAAATCCAACCCACATGTAGTGGGTTAAAACAAATATTGAATTAAAAAAATTTTTAGCAGTCGGCGATAACAATAATTTTGATTTGACAATGATCACTGTAACACAACAACTTTGAATTTGTCTGTGCTGGCTGCCAGTCCTGGCATATATGGGGTGGGCAAATGTAGGTTTACAGTTATAATACAGATAAATGATACAGTAATAAATAAATAATAGTACAAGAATAAACTCTGTTTCACATACACACAACTGTAAACCAACTTTTGGTAAACCTGCCAGCCCCTGTATATAGTTATAATTTTAAAATATCTCTGTTTTTATGATTATGAAAGTAATATATACTTGTTATTCAAAAATGACCCAAATGTGAAGATAAAAAAGGAAAGTCACTCTAAGTTCTATTCCACCTCCAAGGATAAGCACTGTTAACAATTTATAAATAAATATTTCATAGTCACCATCAAAGCACAGCTACAATTTATTTTCTTTTATTATGTAATATAATTTATTCACCAAAGACCCTGTGAGAGTCTGCTCTGTGCCCAGCACTGTCCTAGGCAGTGGATTAATGACAGTGAACAGCAAAGGCATACGTCCTACCCTCTAGGGGCTCACGTGCAACAGGAGAGGACACTTAACCAGCACTGTGCTCGCAAGTGTGACAAGGCACTACACTTCCTCCCCCGAGTAGGATGATTTTCCACTCCTGGAAAACTGGGAGTGTGTCTTGCCTTCCTTTTGGGTCCTATGGATCGAATATGATCTGTATTCATAGCAGTTGCTCAAGAAATAACATTTGAACAATTAACAATGGGAAACAGATAATGAAAATGTTTGATTGCTTCTTGCTCATCTTCTCTTTCTATAACTTTAGAGGCACTAGGTGGAAAGAGTGAGCAGAGATTCTGAGATCTCGTGGGACTTGGGTTCAAATCCAGATTTTCCCTGTTACTAGCTGGATGCTTGTGGGTAATTTCCTCCCTGAGCCTCAGTTGCTTCCTTTGTAAAATAAGGGCAAGCAAATACACCTCTCCAAAGAATTATTGTGAAGATTAAATGAGGCAATTTGTATAAACATGGCATTGGGTCTAACATATATAAACCCTGACGTGCTATTTCCTTTGCTCTAGCCAAATAGAAGCCCAGATAAGGGACAGATGTAGCTCTTTCCCTCATATAGGCCTTCCCTTCATTTGGGGCAATGAGTGCAGAAGGGAATGGTTGAATTTTAGGTCTGGAAAGGGTCTTATTTATCCCTTTATTTCCTTGGTGAGGAAATTGAAGCCCAGAGAACTCAAGTAACTTCCCTAAGGCCACACAGTAATTTTAGTAGGAGGGCTGGAAACAGAATCCAGGTTCCTATTCTAGCACCCAGTGCATTTTGGGCAGCTGCTCCCAGAAACTTATTACCAGCATCTCACTCTCAGAAAAGAGAGTACTTTCATGTTATAGTTCATCTGAGGCTGCTCTCCAGGGAGGATAAAAATTCCTGTGAAGTCAGCTGGAAAGATTCCCAGGACATTTACAACTTCCTGGAATCTGGGTGGGGATCCTCTAGCTCGCTAGCCAAGGTGATCCAGGCAAGGCCACGATGGAGTGCCTTTCAGATTATCTGGGGGTTTGGTGTTCCACTAGAGGGTGGGGCAGGCCTCCTCCTCCTTCTTTTGGGGAGCTAGGCAGTGAAGAGGAGATTGGTGATCATCAGAGAACACACCTGAACTAGAAACAAGTCACTTAATATCAAGCCCCAAATACTCTGAACTCCTTAGAATATGGAGATCTGTCATCCAGAGCCTCAACTTCTCTATTACAAGTGATAGTAATAACAATATTACTAGATGCCAGGCACAGTTGAGGGCTCTCCATACATTATCTTGGCCTGAATACTTGCAACCTGCTTTTGAGAGGCAAGAGGAAGTGATAGTTAAGGGCATGGTCTCTCATTAAAACTTTCTGGTGTCAGCCCTGGCCAGCTAGCTTCATTGGTTAGTGCGTCATCCCTGTACCCCAAGGTCAAGGGTTTAATCCCAGGTCAGGGCACATACAGAAAGCAACCAGTGAATGCATAAATAGGTGGAACAACAAATCAATTTTTCTCTCTCTCCTTTTCCTTCTAAAAGAAAAAAGAAAAAAACTTTAAATTTTTGGTGTCAAATAGAGTCCTCTTACATTCTGGTAACTCTGGGCAAGTTGTTTAAGTCTCTTGTGCTACAGCTTCTGTGATATTGCATTACACAATAGGAAATATACATTTGGTCTTTATCCCCAATTCTTGGTTCTGAAAGAGAGATCCCAAAAGCCTTGGAATTTCCTGTGATGACAGCAACAGTGGTATATTGTTATGTTAATGAGGTGACTTTTGGATCCCACCCAAGCTCGGGGACTCATTGCCAGGAGAACCAACCTGTGATTAGAAGTTTGGAATTTTTAGCCTTCACTGGTGTAGCTCAGATCAAAAATGGGCCTGTGAATCAAAGGGTCACTGGTTTGATTCCCAGTCTAGAGTATATGCTTATGCCTGGGTTGTGAGACATGTCCCCAGTAGGGGGTACATGAGAGGCAACCACACATTGATATTTCTCTCCCTCTCTTCTCCACTCTTTAAAAAAATATTTTTAAAAACAATCTTTAAAAAAAATTTTTTTGGAACTTTCAGTTTCACCTCCTACTCCCAATCTCTGACCACTGGGATTGTGAAAGGGGCTGAAGATTGAGTTCAATGGCCAATGGCCAATGACTTAATCAATGGTGACTATGTAATGGAGCCTCCATGAAAACACAGGAGGACAACTCATTGGCCATTTTTATTAGAGAGCTTCCACACTGGTCAATCAGAATGCTTCTACCTGCCACTGCTGGCCCAAGCTCCACGAAGACAAGAGCTCTTTTATTGGGGATCTTGCTCTATGTATCTCTTCATCTGGCTGTTCATATATATTTTTGATATCCTTTGTAATAAATCAGTAATCTAGTGAGTAAATGGATTTCCTGAGTTCCAGGAGCCACTCTAACAAATTTAAGGAACCCAAGGAACAGGTAGTGGGAACCTCTGATTTACAGCCAGTCAGTTGGAAACACAGGTAACAACCTGGACTTGAGACTGGTACCAAACTGGAGGGTGGTCTTCTGGGGCTGAGCCCTTAACCTGTAAAATCTGATTCCTATCTCTGGGTAGATAGTGTCATAATGAGTTGATGCTTGTTGGTGTGGAGAAGCCTCGACACACATGGATTGGTTCTGGAAGCTCTTTTCAGCTTCCTTATCTGTAAAATGAGGAGAAAGGGTAACGTTTACCTCATAGATTTTTCTAAAAACTGAGTTAATACATCTAAAGCGCTTACAATAGCACTGGACACACAGCAAGCCTTGTATGCATTAGTTGTCATAATCTTACAGTCACCTTCTTAGGGCCTTCCCTTAATCACCTTATCTAAAGGGCCCCCTCCATCACTCACTAGCATATCACATATTCTATTTTATTACTTACAAGGCTCTTTATTGTGGCCTGGAATTACCTTCTTATTTTCTTGTTTCTTGTCTGTTTGCTCTAACATGTAAGTTCATAGGAGTTGGGCCTGTGCCTAGGACATAATAGACACTCAGCACATATTTGTTGCATTGAACTGAATTATATTATTGGATTTTCCCAAATTCTATGAAGCAGATTCTCATGTTACCCCATTTTATGGAAAAGCAAACAGGCACTAAGAGTTTCCTTTGTCTGTTCAAGGTCACTCAACTGGAACTCAAACTCAATTTGAAGCAATAGCCCTTATTTTTAACTACTATGTGAGATTGGTTCCTTCTACTAAAAAATTCTTAGCAAGTGGGTGGGAAGATTGCCACGTCTTGTCAATTTTCATCTTTCTCATTTGGAGCAGAAGCTGGGTCTGAAAAGTTGGAAAAAGAAGCAAAAATGTAGCCTTTATTCCTCTCTTACAGAGCTCAGCCTCAGCACCTCCTTGTCCTCTTCCACATCCTTCCCACCCACCCACCAAAGAAGTTCTTCTATCCAACCTCATCCTCTCTATTCCTACCCCCTCACCATCCAATCCCATCTGATTCCTTCTCCCTGTTCCATTCTCATCCTTTTCTCTGTCTGTGTGGCAGGGCTTGGGTTGGGCTTTGTTCCTGGCTCTGAGACCAATATCTGTGCCCTGTGACAGAGAAAATTTGTTTTCCTTTACATCATCAAATTTTTAAGAATCACATGAATTTCTTCTGAATCATTTTTCCTCAGTCCTATTTCATGGAAATATTTTGTGGTCGCCCTTGTTTACATGTTTTCCAGAATCTAATAACCTTTCCCCTACACCCGCTTGTGCAGTGACCTCATTTTCTCAACCCAAAAGCATGTTGGCCAATGGGTGCCTGATCCTGCCTTCCAATCCACTTCCCAGGAAGAGTTAGTCACAAAGGCCCGAGAAGAGTGGGGCCAGTTGAGGGTTCTGGCGAATGCCCAGGCTGAAGACACTTTTACTCTCTCTGTAAATTCTTAACTTTTATCCCAGCAGTGAGTGGGAATCTCAGCAAGGTTAGACAGAGTAGCCCAAAAGCATGAATAAATGCCTCCATTTAGAACCTGGCTAGGGTGTGGAGTCAGGACTGAGGCCTAACAAGCCAAGTGCCACCTCAGGCTACTCAAGATCATGATGGCACCTCCCTCTGTCCAATTGAACATGCATTTGGCATTGTCTGGCATCTGGGCAAGAGTGATCATGGAGTCTTTAAGAGACCCTCACTCAAGCCCTACCAGGGCAGAGGGTAGGAGAGTGTTACAGATAATCATGACAGCCATGTTGACAACATACTCTAGTCTAGCAAGGAGAGATGAATTAGGACTGGACAGATAAAAATTTTAAGTGGTCTTTAGAAGGAATAAGGAAGGCACTGATGGGCCAGATTTGAGCCCCTTTCTTTCTCTTCTGGCGCTTTAAATTCCCACTCTTATGTTTTAAGTTCACCAAACATGAGCCTGTGAAACCCTGGGCTCCCACTCTATCCCAATAAAAACAACCCTAGGCTCCCCTCTCTCTACCCATGACCTCACTGTGTGGCCCCAGGTGTGCCATGTAACTCCCAGGACCTGCAAGTACTGAACCCTCTCTCTTTCAAGGTTTCCTGATGGTTGTTGTTGAGGGCATCTCACAGTCACAATAAGAACCTGAGGACTGGTCCAGCCACTACACTGGTTATCAATAAGCTGCAATTGGCACACAACACCTATATTTTCCCATCTGTATAATTTCCTGGGCCAGTATCATTAACTGGCTTCCTAAGAACCACACAGACAACTTAATAGATGAGGAAACTGACTCAGAGAAGGTAAGAAATTTTTCTTTGTAGCTATGTAAGGGTAAAATTGACACTAAGGTCCAGGTCTCTTAGCTCCTGATCCAACACCCTTCCAGTTCTGTCAGAGATTCCTTTATTTTTTTAAAGGACTATATTTATTTATTTTTACAAAGAGGGGAAAGGAGGGAGAAAGAGAGGGAGAGAAACATCAATGTGTAAGAGATGCATCGATCAATTGCATCTCGCATGTCCCCAAATGGGGGCCTGGCCCGCAACCCAGGCATATGTCCTGACTGGGAATTGAACCAGCAACCTTTTGTTTCATAGGCCAGCACTCAACCCACTGAGTCACACTAGCCAAGGAAGATAGATTCCTTTAACATAGAGGGCTCGGAGCCAAAGGCATGTGGCCTGTCAGAAGTGGTAGGGTTGTACAATGAGGAGAGGGTCAAGGGGCCTGGGGCAGGGATGTAGAGTTAGCCTGAAACTCTCTGCCACAAGGTCCTATTGGCTGTGTAGAACTTCATGATTCAGCAATTTCACTCCTAGATATAGTCTGTCCAGAAAGTATCCAGCCATGTACTATGAAAAATAGAGACATGAGTTGAAGAAGATACGAGATACATTGCAGCACATAGGACAATCACGCCTTTTCAAAGTAGGTACCTTGGGACCTTGCACAGTTCTCCCAATCACCATCAGCTGCCCTGTCAGATTTTTCTGAATCTCGTCAACGGTATGAAATCTCTCCCCTTTCAAATGTGATTTTAGTTTTGGGAAAAGCCAGAAGTTGCAGGTCACCAAATCTGGGTTCTAGGGGGGCTGAGTCACCTGGGTGACTTGATGTTTCACCAAAAAAACTCTGCATGAGATGTGATGCATGAACGGGCACATTGTGGTGATGAAGCTGCCAATCATCAGCTGCCCATAGCTGCATCCTTCTCAATAATCCGAATAGTTTCCATGGGGCAATGTTCAAGCTTAATGCAAAATTTGATGCAGATTCAACTGGAATGCTCTGTCATTTTGAATATGATGGCCACACAGTACACGTGCTCACTCAACTGGTGTCTACCACCCCCACTGACTAGTACACTAAAGTTGTCATTGTTCACACATGTGCATTCCAGTCCACTCTCCTTGGCTTCCAGTTTACATAGATGTCATGCAAAGCATTCTGATTATACTAACCATGTTTGGACTTTTTCTGGACAGGCCTCATAGACCCAAGAGGAATGAGTGCATCATATCCACCAAAAGACAGATACAAGAATGTAGACAGCAGCTTTATTCCTCATTTTTAAAAACTTAAACCAATCCAAATGTCCATCACCAGAAGAATGAGTAAACAAACTGTGGTACATTTCTAGAATGGAATACAACTCAGCAATAAAAATGAACAAACTACTGATATATACAACAATATGGATGAATCACAAAAACATTGTGTTGTGTGAAAGAAGCCAGTCTCAAAAGAGTACATCAGTATAATTAAAACTAACCTGGAGAAATCACAGCAGTGGTTGCTTCTAGAGGTTGGGGGAAGTCTGAATGGAAGGGCTACAGGGGAGGTTTCTGGGATGCTGCGATCATCCAGAACACACATACATGGTGACTTTAAGATTTATACACTTTGCTGTATGTAAATTATACCTAAATTTAAAAAAAATTAAAGCTAAGGTTTTAGGGAAAACCCAGTTGAAAAAAGAAAAGGAAGGGTCTTAAAAGAACTAAAATTGGAGGTGATATTCCAGGTTGACTCCTGTGTAAGGTGACCAACTGATTCGGTAAGGTGACTCTCCGAATTGCCTGGAAGTAAGGGGTTTCCAGGGTAAAAGACTTTTGGTGCTAAAACTGGGAGAGTCCTGGGTAAACCAAAACAGCTGTCACCCAACTGCTATGGAAGTGGGGAACTGGGAAGGAGTTTTAGACGCCTGGCCCACAGGCTGGACTCCCTTGCTCCCAGAATCCCAAGGCTGTTTCAGCGGCTCAGAGAGGGGGTACCAAGAGGTCAGGACAGTGGGCATTGCTGGGTGACACCAGGAACATCATGTCTGGGGAGATATCTTTGTTTCTCTGGATTCCTGAGCCTCTAGGAGCAGAAAAGGCTGGAGATGGAGGTGGAGGGAAAAGGCCTCAGAGACTGAATTGAGGCACTTGGGCTGGCCAGGTTCTAAGCATCGTAGCTGAACTCGGCTCTCAGGATGTTCTCATTTAGCCCTGTTTTCGCATCCCCACCCCATCCTCCCTCATATTCCCAGGCCAAGAAAATACCAAAGCAAACACATCAATTTTGTGGAAGAAAATCAGACTTGGGGAACTATCAAAGGAAAAAGTATTGTATCTCTTCACCTCCCTAGCTGTCATACAGCAGGGACTGTTTTCCCACTGGGTCTGCCACAGCCTGAGGTGGCTTGAGCTGGAGGGGTCTCCTCTAACTTCTCAGAGAATGGGGCATAAGGAGTAATAAGGCAAAGGCTCTTCTAGCTCTCCAGCTGAGGCCAGAGGTGGATTCTGACAAACTTCCAGAAGGGCTGGTGCACAGATGGGAAGCAGGCACCAGGGTGGCGAGCTCAGAAGTTCTCGTAGTGGTGCATGAAGTGGGCCTGGTCCTGTCCGTTGATGAGCTGGCAGGCCTTCTCTACATTCTTGGTCATGCCAGGGGGGCCACAGCTGAATACCCCAATCTTTCGTACCTGTCAAGCATGTCGGGGGAGAGTGGTTGCAGAGAGGACAGGCCTGCCAGCTTGAGAGGCTCACTTCCCAGGAGTAAGCTGCTTCTCAAGCCTGGTTGGAATGACCAGGGCATCAACCCTAGGCCCCAAGGAGGAGACTTGAGCTAAGGGTGGGAAGGTATGTGGGGGTTGAAGCCTTCCTA
>PVKM010022163.1:0-22026 GCA_004027735.1 Carollia perspicillata
TTTTTTTTTAAGTGAGATCTTGATTCTTATAGATAGAACAATTATGAAATAACTCTTATTCCTAACTCCACCCACCTCTTGAAACTCTGTTCTTTCCTCATTCTCATTGGCAGTTGAACTTGATTCTCTGCCAAATGAGTCACTTGAAATGAGAACATTACTTTATTAGAACCTACTTGAGTCAAGTTAATCTGAAGAAAATATAATAAAAAAGTTATCATGCTCTATGACTATTTTTATTTACTTTTTTATTGTTGTTTAAGTACAATTATCTCCATTTTCCCCTGTGACTATTGAGAAAAGCATAATTTATAAATGAACAGCTTAAGGAACAAAGTTTCTAAATAGTGAAATTGTTTTCTGGACCTCAATCTTAACTAATTTTAGAAACTAAAATATGCTGTTAAAATTGCTGCTTCTCCAAGATCTACATAAAACCTAAGGAACTAAAATTCTAAATATAAATAAGGTAGGTATACAAATATGTTCAAAAATTCTTTGAGACTCCTCCCTTTGAGGAGTTTGAGAATTGGGGAAGACTTAGTGATTGACTTCCAGCAAAAAGTCAATTTTTGTAGAAGAAAAATTGTAGATTTGTAGAAGATTAGGAAAACTTCCAGGATTAGGTTATAAAAAGATTTCAGCTTCCAAATATTCAATCTCTCCTCTGTCTCTTTCTCTTTCTCTTTATCTCTGTCTCTCTACCAGTCACTCTGGTGGAACAAGCTGCCACAGATGATGCAGTTATGAGAGAGTGGAAACTAGCTCCCATATCCTGTGGAAGAGCAAATAGCCCAAGGGAGATGTTCACAAGACAAAGAACTGATGCTTTGAGCCAACAGCCATGTGAGTAAACCACCTTAGAAGACAATCTACCAACCCCAGTAAAGACTCCAGAAATCTTGGCCCTAGCTTCTTGACTACAGCTTTAGGTAAGACCCTGTATCAGTCTTCTTTTACTACGTAACAAATTACAGCATTCTTGGTGGCTTAAAATAAGATGCAGGCATACCTCATTTTATTGTGTTTTACTTTATTGTGCTTCACAGGTTTTGCATTTTTTTACATATTGCAGAAAAAACCTTCCACCAGAAAAAAGATTACAACTTGCTTTATTGCAATATTCACTTTTTTGCAGTGGTCTGGAATCAAAACTGCAACATCTCCAAAGTAGGCCTGTATGTTCCTTATCTCACACTTTCAATGGATCAAGTACCAGGGCACCACATAGGAGGTTCCTCTGTTGAGGGTTTCACAAGGCTGAATCAAAGCTCAGCTGAATTTATCCCTGAAGCTCAGAGTACTCTTCCATGCTGTTGGTTGGCAGAATTCATTCTCTTGCAATTATAAAAATTCCAAATTGCTTGATTCTTCAAGGCCATCAAGATAGCCTGTCTGATCCTTAAACCCTCTTTCAAGCCCATCTCCATATGGATAATCTCCATATGATGAATTTAGTCAACAGGTTAGAAACTTTAGTTACCCCTGTAAATTCCCTTCATCTTTTGTGTATTCTACTGATTAAGAAGGAATTGCATAAAGGCTTGCATATTAGGGTGCAGGAATCATGAGGGCTGTTTTAGAGTTTTTCCTAAATCAGAGCTACCCACCAAAGCTGCTCCCAATTCCCTGGCTCATGTGAAATAATATTTGCTGCATTAAGTTGCTAAGTTCTGGAATACTCTGTTACAAGGCAATAGATAGCTAATACAGTGAGATTATATGTGCATGAATTACACTCAGGGAAAGAGTATACAGTTGTCCCTCACTATATCGCAGTATCACTTATCCCACGATACGGTGAAGCCGCAATAAGTGAACCACGATATAGCAAGAAACAACTGTATACTTCACTGGTGAGTACCCATATAAAATTTTATATGTTGTTAAAATTATGTAGGTTTAGGAGTGTAGAAAGTGTATAGGAACATATGAAGTGTTTATAAGAATGTGGGAAAGGTTAATAAGAGAATGGGAAAGGTTTATAGGAGTGTGAGAAGGGTTTATAAACCCTTAAAATATATATAAATAATGAAATAAATATAACGCTGCTACTTCGTGGATTTTCACCTATCGCAGGGTCTCTGGAACATAACTCGCAATAGGTGAGGGATCGCTGTGCAATATTACCACTCTTCTGTTCTTGATCAGAAAGCTCAGTTTTGTTAAAGGCAAGTGTTGAAAGAGTACTATATTATGTAATGCTATAATGTTTGAGTTTCACATAAAGCCCTTACAGGAATCCAATTAAAAAATGGACAAAGGACTTGAACAGACACTTCTCCAAGGAGGACATAGAGAGGATCCAGAGACACAGGAAAAGATGCTCAGTATCACTGGCTATCAGAGAGATGCAAATCAAAACCACAATGAGATACCACTTCACACCAGTCACAATGACCATCATAAACAAAGCAACAAACAACAAGTGTTGGAGAGGTTGTGGAGAAAAGAGGACCCTAGTGTACTGTTGGTGGGATTGCAGACTGGTACAACCACTATGGAAAACAGTATGGAATTTTCTCAGAAAACTAAAAATGGATCTACCTTTTGACCCAGCAATTCCACTGCTAGGATTATATACTATGAACCCTGAAACAGCAATCCAAAAGGATCTATGCACCCCAGTGTTCATAGCAGCACAATTTACAATAGCCAAGTGTTGGAAGCAACCTAGGTGCCCCTCAGTAAATGAATAGATCAAAAGCCTATGGTACATGTACACAATGGAATTCTATGCAGCAGAAAGAAAGAAGGCACTCCTGCCCTTTGCAACAGCATGGATGTACTGGAAAGCATTATGCTGAGTGAAATAACCAGGTGGTGAAAGACAAATACCACATGATCTCACCTTTAACAGGAACCTAAACAACAAACCAAACAAGCAAGCAAAATATAACCAAAGACATTGAAATAGAAAATAGGCTGACAGTGACTAGAGGGGAAAAGGGAAGGAATTTCAGGAGAAAAGGGGAAGGGTTTACAGGAACAAGTATGGAGGACACACAGACAAAAACTAAGGGGGGGGTGGAAATGGGAGGGAGGTGGGGAGGGCTGGGATGGAAGTAAAAGACAGACAACTGTACTTGAACAACAATTACAATAAAATAAATAAATACAAAATTTAAAAAAAGATCTTACAGGAAAAACAGCAAAGAGAGAGAACTAGAAATTATAGAATATACTAAAAAAACTAATTTAAGAAATTGATACAGAATTTGGCATTAATTAGTACATCAGAACTATTTCTACTTGGGGTGGTGAACACACAATATAATATACAGATGATGTATTGTAGAATTGTAGACATGAAATCTATAGAATTTTATTAACCAATGTCACTCCAATAAATTCAATTAAAATCATTTACAAATAAAAATAAAAAGCACTGGGGCTTTAGTATAATAAAATTTTTGAGGTTACAGTAGAGTAGAAATTTAGAAGCAGAATCATCTTACAGCCAAATCAAATCAACACATATCTAGTTAACATATCAGTAATTAAAATTTTCATACTAAAAGTGACAAATTGAAAATGAATGCCCATTCAATGAAATTCTGCTCTGTAACAAGTGGGGTTGAAAGAGCTTCCATATAGATGCATTTATGTATTCTTTCCTTATTACTGAGTAGTGATAATATTACTAGTAGTGGCACTGATATGTGTGTTATAAAAAGATTACTTCAATATACATGAAAATGAAAGTTAATAAAAATAATTCTAACCTTTGAATCCTCAAAGAGGATTCCTATATAAGCTCTCTTCTCTAATATATAACTTACCTTCTTAGGGATAAATGTTTTCATTGAGTGAGGGTTAATTATGGATTACTCAAAAATCATGGATTATATGTAGATCATCTTGCTTTAAAATACTTGTTAGTTACTTAATCTGCTACTTATATAATTCACTTAGTGTAATAGAATATTTATTTTAATGAGGTAATTAATTAAAAATATATAACCTTTAAAAAATAGTTATTTTCACTGCATTGGAAAAGGAACGCCCCAAAAGTTAGACAACTCTGGTTTGGTAGGATTATTCATACCGACCAAATAGATGATAAAATTTATTTTTATTTCAAAATGGGGGAAGATGAGGAACTAAGAAATATAGCTACAAGGGGCTTGCAGTCAAGATGGTGGCATAGGTAAGTGTGGCGTTCGAAACCTCCCACAACCACTTCAAAATGACAACAAAACTATAGAACAACCATCATTCAGAGCTGTCTGAGAGCTAGCTGAACAAAAGTCCTATAACTAAGGGTATAAAGAAGAAGCCACATAGACAGTGGTAGGAAGGGTGGAAATGTGGAATGAGCTGGTCTCACACCCATGTGAGGTGGTGAAATATCAGAAGTATCTCAGCTGCAGAGGTCCTCCATGAGGAGCAAGTGATTCCAGCCTCACACCAGGCCTCCAGCCAAGGGTTCCAGCACTGGGAATAGAAGTTTCCACAACTTCTGGCTGTGAAAAGCAGTGGTAGTGGTGACTGAGAGAGAGGGATTTTGGAATCCCAGGTGTTCCTCTTAAAGGGCCAACACACTGACTCAAACTCACTCTGAGCTAGCATTGGGGCAGCAGCTTTAAAGGCACCAAGGATATATGGGGAGGAACTGAATTATTTGACTTCGGGATGAGATCTGGAGGAGCAGACAGAAGTGAAGCACTGGCAGAGTCCACCGTTCCTTTTCTGAGTCCTCCTCCCACAGAGCTGGCAGGTAGGTGCCATATCTGAGTCTCTATCAGCCTGGCTAACACTGTTTGTCCCACCTTGATGATTCCCTGAGACATCACGCCACAAACCTGCAGGCCCATCCAAGACATTTCTAGTGGCGTTTCCATACAAACAGCCTTGCTTGGCTCATGCTGCCAACTTTCCTAAAACCTCACAGACAAACAGTATTTGGCCCCTATGTCCCATATACTTCTTGCTAAGTGACCCCAGGCCTGGTACTAGTGGCAGCCAACATCAGTTCACAGCTTAGCCTCTCCTAGGAACCTCCAAGCTCAGCACAAGTAACAGCCATCTGCAAAGCTCTCTAATGCTCATTCTGGGTGGCACCAGACATGACGAATGTGGTGGCTGCCCTTGGCCTGCATGTACCAGGAGGTAACAGAACCAATGCACCAGCAAACAGCTTCAGACCATGCTGAATTACGACCCAACAACCTCCATGAGTGACAGACTCAAGAAGCAGACTGGAAGGGCAACAAACCCCACTGAAGCAAGTTCTGCTTCATGCGGTTAACCCCAACACATCAGCTGCTTTGCCATAGTTGTAGCCAGTCCACACAGCCAATCAGCCTGGGAGTCAATCTATCTCAGTAATGTGCCAACAGCAATTAAGGCTCAAATACAACAACAGGGTGAACCACAACCCACATTGGGGAACACCTGAAGCACCGATCTCAGGTTACCGGGGAGGCTGTGACACTGGGCCCTACTACATAAGGCCACTCTACCAAGAGCAGGGAATGAAATACCTAAACCTAATGTAGAGTCAAACACAGGGACACAGTCAAATGAGGAGACAAACAGATCCCAAATGAAAGAATAGGGGTCTTCTGGTCAGGATGGTGGCATAGGCAAACACAGTACTCAGAAGACAAGAAAGGAGAAAAATACTCAATGAAAAATCCAGAAAAGATGAGGATAGTTTAAGGGGCTGATGGGATGACATCAAATGTGCCAACATTCACATCACGGGGGTACCAGAAGAACAATGAATTGAAAACCTATTTGAAGAAATAATGATAGAAAACTTCCCTAACTTGGTGAAGGAAATGGACATACAAGCCCTGGTAATGCAGAGAGTCCCAAACAAGATGAACCCAAAGAGGCCCACACCAAAATACATCATCACTAAAATGCCAAAGGTTAAAGACAAAGAGAATCTTAAAAGCAGCAAGAGAAAAGCAGTTAGTTACCTACAAGGGAACTCCCATAAAACTGTCATCTGATTTCTCATCAGAAACTTTTTGCATGCCAGAAGTGATTGGCCCCAAATATTCAAAGTGATAAAAAGCAAGGACCTACAACCAAAATTACTCTATCTAACAAAGCTATCATAGAATTGAAAGACAGATAAAGAATTTCCCAGGCAAGAAAATGCAAAGATAGTTCATCATCACCAAACCAGCATTACAAGAAATGTTAAAAGGTCATCTTTAAGAAGGAGAAAGAATTTCCAAAATATGAATTATAAAATTGCAATAAATAAATATCTGTCAAGAATTACAATCATATCTCACTACTTGTCAGATTTAGAACTCATCAACCCTTGTATTCATTGCATTTTGACGAGAAAAAAATATTTCAGCACCCAGCACTTGCTCAGGACTCATTGGCCTTGCTAGAACTTGCACAAGACATGACACCACCTGCAAGAGAAAATGCTTCATCACTTGTTGCTTGCTTGCCACTTAGTGCTCCTCTCTCACTATGAAACAGAGGTGGACACTTCAGTCTCATAGTAGCTCTCAAACAGTGCAGAACCTCCACATATTCATTGTTACCACCTTGTACTTTTGTGCATATTACGTGCCAATCTTGGGTCACGAAAACGTTAAGAATGATACCACTAAGCCTGAAAGGCAGTTAACAAGAACCACGATTGAAAAGAAGAGAAGAGATTGTAGCTAAGTATGAGAGTGGTGTAGGCATGACTGATATGACTTTTAGATTCAAAATGCTGAGAACAAAGATCTCTACAATAGTGAGAAATAAGGAAATGATTAAAGAAGCAAGTGTTGCTAAGGGTGTAAAGTGTGTGAGTATGCTGCATTCATAGACATTGGAAGAAGTTGAAAAATTGCTCCACATCTGGGTTAATAAAAAGCAGTTGGCAACAGCATTTCTGAGGCAATAGCTTGTGAGGAAGCCAGGCAATTGCATGCTGATCTGTTAAAAAGCAAGCCTGGAACAAGTGGCGAGAGCACTGAAGTGTTTAAAGCCAGTCATGGATGGTTTGATAAATTTTAAAAGATTACTGACATTCCTAGTGTGCTGAGGCAGTGAGTGCCAACAAAGACCCTATAGAAAACTATGTCACTGAGTTTAGGGAGTATGTAGAGGCTGAAGGTTTTGTCTCCCAACGAGTGTTTAACTGCAGCAAGACTGGTTTGTTCTGGAAGAAAATGCCTAACAGAACTTTCATTACTCAAGAAGAGAAGGCATTGTCAGGCCATAGGCCAATGAAGGACAGGCTAACTCTGTTGTTGTGTGGGGAATGCCAATGGCGATTTAGAACTTAAACCTCTCCTAGAGTATCAAAGTGAAAATCCTAGGGTTTTCAAGAGACAGAATATGATAAAAAGCAAATTAACTGTGATGTGGAGGGTCAATATTAAAGCTTGGACAACAAGGTAGTCCTTTACAGAGTACATGAATGAAGTTTGGGGCCCCAATGTGAAAAAATATTTACAGTGAAAAGAACTGCCTCTGAGGGCTTTGTTAATTATGGACACTGCTCCTGCTCACCAGATTCCAGGCTTGGAGGATGACTTACTGGAGTCAGTTTCATAGCCGTGAAGTTCTTGACTCCTAACACAGCTCCTCTACTCCAGCCCCTGGACCAGCAGGTCATTTCCAACTTCAAAAAACTCTATACAAAAGTCCTTTTCCAGAGGTGTTTTAAAGTAATGTCAGATACACAGCTGACACTCAGAGAGTTCTGGAATGAATGACTGTTTTAATAGCCTCCACTGTGTTACTCTCGTAGATGAGGCCTGGTATGAAGTGTCTTACAAGACGATGAATTTTGCCTGAATGAAATCAACTCCAAGGGACTTTGAATGCTTTGAGGGTGATCCTGTAGCACAATAACAGAGCACACTGTGTCTCTGGGCAATGCTGAAGAAGTTGAACAGTGGAGGAGCACAGAGCAGAGCTCAGCACTGATGAGCTACAGGACTATCAAAAGCAGCAGTAACAGACAGTAGCTGTGGACATATTTCAGGTGAGGAGGAGGGATGGGAGGAAGCGTCTATTGCACTGATAAAAGAAATGTGTGGTAAATGGGTTGAAATTCAAAACTTTGTGGAAAAGTATCACCCAGACAAAGCCCTACCAAGCAGAAATGTGGACATCTTTAATTCAAAGACAATGTCGCACTTGAGAAACATTTTGAAACATACACAGAAACAAGTTTCTCCTGATAGGTTTTTAGGTAAATTCCCTAAATATGAGTCTCCAACAGTGTTCAGTGAAGCCAGGAGACAGAAAACAGAAGAAATCCCTGAGAAATTGCCTGAAATTGTCTTGGAAGAGGATTCCCCTTCCAACAATTAAATGCCTCCCTTCTGTCTGGCCACTACCCCATTATGCCAGTAACTCCTCTGAACACAGGTAAACTGAAGTTAAATTTTATCTTGATGTAATTAATTGCTTTTTGTGTCCATGTCTGTTTAGTTTTAAGGTTCTGAGTTACAAAACAACCTCATTACTTAATATTAGCCCTGTATAATGTGAAAGTTCTGGGGAACTTTCGTGAATTATTTCTAATTACATTATTTCTTATGGGAGAAATTTGTTTGGTGCTCATTGGCTTCGGCACTTGTCACAAGTTCTGGAACAAATAACAATGAGTACTGTGGCACACTATACTGTGAATGCAAATGGATTACATGATTACATGCTTCACTCAAAAGACATGTGCTGACTGAATGGATAACCAAGCAAGACCCCACATATGCTGTGTACAAGAGACTCTCAGGTAGACACACATAGCCTGAAAGTAAAGGTATGGAAAAAGATATTTTGTGAAAATGAAAACAAAACAAAACAGAACAAAAAACTGTGTAGCAATATTTATATCAGACAAAATAGACTTTAAAACAGAGGCTATAACAAGAGACAAAGAAGGACCCAGCAAATTTACTTCTGGGTATTTATCTAAAGAAACCTAAAACACTAAATCAAAAAGATACATGCATCCCTCTATTCATTGCCACATTATTTACAATAGTTAAGATAGAGAAACAACCTAAGTGTCCATCGGTAGAGGAATGGATAAAGAAATGCTGCATGTACACAGGGTTGGTCAAAAGTAGGTTTACAGTTGTTTGTATGGAAGATGTTACACTAATTCATAAATAATAAGACAAGAATAAACTCTGTGTTTCTTGTACTCACAACCGTAAACCTACTTTTGCCCCACCCTGTGTCCAAAGGAATATGATTCAGCCATGAAAAAGAATGAATTCTTGCTGCCTTCAACAACGTGGTTGGAACTACAAGGCATTATACTAAGTGAAATAAGTTAGAGAAAGACAAATTTCATAAGATTTCACTTATGTATTGAAACTAAAAAACAAAATAAATGATCAAGCAGGACCAAAAGAGACTTGTAGATACAGAGAACATTTTGACAGTTGCCAGATGGGAGGGGCATTGGTGAGATGGGTGTAAAAAAGGTGAAGGTATTGAGAAGTACAAATTGGTAGTTTCAGAATGGTCATGGGGATGTAAAGTGCAGCACAGGTAATATACTCAATATTATTGTAACAGCTAAATATGGTACCAGATCCATACTAGATTTATTGGAGTAATTACTTTGTATGATATATAAATATCTAATCATGGAGCTATACACCTGAAACTAATTTAACATTGTACATTAACTGTAATTTAAAAATTAAAAAATATATATATAAAGAAAGTAGGAAGCCATGTTTAAAGAAAGGAAATACAAGGCTTCTCTGGAACAAAAACCAGTAAATTAATATTTCTTCTGTTAAAAATTATAATAATGTAATGAAAAAGCCTTCTTGGATCATGCTTCCCTCTATTGCCCTGCACATTATTCATGATGAACATGTTTATGGTAAACACATTTTCTGGTCAAAGGTCTTGTCAGCATGGATTCTGGAGATACCTAGGGAATTCAGGAATGCACCCCCACTGTACAATACTAGGCTAGTTATTTCCTGAGTTTATTGTGTGTGGTATCTTTCAGTAAACAGTGTGTTCAAGGGCACATCATCACATGTTGTTGGTTTATGGGAGGTGGTCTCTTAGGCATCTACATTAGACTAAATACAGGGCTACTCTTACCTTACCTACCTTGGAGGAAGACATTTATACTGCTAGAGGATCTGGAATTACTCTAAGTCACTCAAACACTATTATTTGCAACTGTGCACTTGTTGCTGAGACACTGAAATAAGCAATTTTTTCTAACTATGGTGGCATCATAAGTTATAAGATTTGCTAATATATTCTCTATAGTTCAGCTTGTCATTTGCCTTCTAAACATACAGAAGACTGATATTTATCATCATTAAATTTAAGAAGTTTCTACAAAAAGGAATTGACAAAGGATAGGTATCAAGAATGTATAAATAATTCTCACAAATAAAGAAGCCCCTTCACAAAAGTGACGTTCATCAATCATAATATAATAAAATTATAGAAATGATAGAAAGAATTAATTTATGTAATTAATTTTTTAATTATAGATAGCTTTTTGGTTACTGATAAATTAGTACTTAGAAGTGAATTATAATAAAAGAAACATTTATTATAAACCTGAGGAATTTAGTCAAAGAGCTAATCAGAGGTATGAGGTTTGTCCAGAAAAAGGCCAGCCATTGTTAATATAATGAGAATGGTTTGAGCAACATCGACATACCTGGCAGCCAAGGAGAGAGGGCTAGAATGTGTGTGCATGAACAATGATGACTTCACTGTACTAGCTGGGGTGGGTGGTAGATGCCACTGAGTGAACATGTGTACTGTGCGACTGTCACATTCAAAATGAGTGAGTAGAGCAATGAATCTGCATCAAATTTTGCATTAAGTTTGAACATTCCTCTGTGGTAACTATTCAGATGATTCACAAGGCCACAGCTATGGGCAACTGCTGATTGGTAACCATCACAACACACCTGCTCATGCATCATGTCTTATACAGAGTGTTTTAGTGAAATATCAAATCACCCAGGTGACTCAGCCCCGCTACAGCCCAGATTTGGTGCCCTGCACCTTCTGGCTTTTCCTAAATTAAAATCACCTTTGAAAAAAAGAGATTTCAGACCATTGATGAGATTCAGGAAAATACAATGGGCAGCTGACAATACTTGAGAGAACTGTGTGAGTTCTCAGGGTGCCTGCTTTAAAGAGGACTGAGATGTCATTGTCTGGTGTACAATATTTCTTGTATCTTCTTCAATAAATGTTCTACTTTTCATAGTATATGGCTGGATACATTCTGGACAGAACTTGAATAACTATAGGAATGTGGATAGTGAGTTTATTATTATTTGTCTTTATTCTTTAGGAAAATTCCCAGTATAGAAGGAATCATTTTCATCTATGGATAAATAAAAACTTAAAGCTAAAAAACCCTAGCTAGTATGGCTCAGTGGATTGAGTGCTGGCCTGTGAACCAAAGGGTCAGTGGTTTGATTTCTAGTCAGGGCACATGCCTGGGTTGCACACCAGGTTTCTAGTGGGGGTCATATGAGAGGAAACCACACATGTTTCTCTTCCTCTCTTTCTGCCTTCCTTCCCCTCTCTCTAAAAATAAATAAATAAAATATTTTTAAAAATAGCATTATAAACATTTAAAGCTAAGTATATAGTGACTTTAGACTCTGCCTTTTTGCTTATTATATATTACCATTTTTGCAACATTGAGAGTAATGGAGAGTTGGTCCTACAACTAGCTTATCTTTAAAGCCAGCGGTACAACCTCAAAGTAGAAATGATGGAAACAAGAGAACTGGACAAAATATCAAACAATTGAAATTCTTTTCCTCAGAACAGGCTTCTAATATATTATTGGTGATAAGGCAATTTATGAATACAAGGGTCCCAGAAAGCCATTTTATAATATTGCCTTAAAATAATAAAACTCTAAAAATAGAGGATTTAGGATAATGTTGCATGGTGGAATGAGCTTTGGAAAATCACTTTACACCCATTATTTTGTTTCACTTTCCAACTTTTCTGGGAGTGATAAGGCAGAAGACATCTCTGCCTTTTGCAGATGCAAAATTGAGTCTCAGAAACATGGTTATTGGTCCAAGGTTGTATAGCTGTTAGTTGGTAGACCTAGGAATAAAATTCATCTCATGACTAGTTTTGTGAAGTTTTTTCCACTAGGAAATGTAGCCTTGTCTCATCCATAGGAAATACCTTTAAAATTGGATCTCCATGAATGAATAAGAGCCAAAAAATCTCAATTTTAAAATGAGAGTGTTAGAATTTTATAGCTCTCAAACTCAGGAATCATCCTGGAGAGTTAAAAGTGACTTAGCCTGACTCTTGCAGCCTGCCTCGAAAGAGCTTTGTATAGTCAGTTGTTGCAGTTTACTAATAAGAAATAGTCTCATTGTGTGTGATTCAATAGCTGATGAGCGCTGTAATCATGAGTCTCTACCTCTCTCAACTTCTGGAGTCAAGGCAACTCAAGGATTTTTAGGTACATAATTCCCAAATTAGGGTGTTCATACCCAAGAACCATTGTTTGAGGAAGTATATGAAAATGCAAGATGAACACATCTTTCCAAAGTGCCCCTTTTACTCAGCACTGACCACTATAGCTCAGTTTTCTTACAATAGACAATCACAGATATATAATAGGACTTAAAAATCTAATAAATTGTTAAATAAGAGAGAAAGATTCAAAGATATTTCTTACATTGGTAGCTTCTTACATTCTGGCCCCGAACTTCATGAGTGTTTATTTACTTTCCTCTGAAGTTGGAGAAGTTGGAAACAGGAAGCATTGTTTCAGGTTCTAAAACCCCTTACTTTCTTTTCATGGCTCTCTATGACACAATCCTCTAGAGTAAACTCAGACTCCATTTAAACTCCTTTCTTAAATTCCAAGGTGATAACATTGCTATTAATTAGTGCACAACTTAGGAATTCCTTACATATCTGAAGACATACATTCTTAGAAAATCTCCTTCAAAAGCTTGATAAAGGAACTCTGTGTGCTTTCCAAATCAAATAACTTCTCTTCTGATAATTACAATATTGCCAGCTTTACGTGGACTTCTCATTGTTGGACTGACTTATGCTTCCTGCTCCATTTGGCAGTCCTCCTGTGCTGGACCTACTTTAGAACTCCCATCCTTACATTCTACCTAATGGGGGTCCCTCTCCTTTCCCTGGCAACATCCAACTCCTGTAGGTTACCCTCTTTCCCTATATCAGATCTATATCACTGTCTAATAAAGTAAAGGGTGTTTTACATAAAAATTGATACAGGAATTGAATAAAAGAATAAATTAAATGTATAGAATTCTCCAGCCCCCTTCAAATATCATAAGTGAAAGATTTTGCTATCCACATTGGGCTATAGTTGGCTTTTCTACTATGTGCTCTTCCTCAGCCCTACCTCCAGATTTCTAAGATAATAAAAATGCATATATCTTATCTGTCTTAAAATATTAGATAATTTATAATAATAGTTGGAAATGTTATCGGAGGTGGTAAGGAAATATATTTTTTCTTTTTCTTCTAATAGATTATTTTTGAAATAGTTTTAGATTTGCAACAATTGAGCAGATACTACAGTTTCCATATAGTCGGGTCACAATGCACCCTATGATTAATGTCTTGCATTAGTGTAACACATTTGTTACTACCAACAAACTAATATTTATACACCATTATTAACACAAGTCCACAGTTTACATTTTTTAAAGAGTTCATTTATTTATTTATTTTTTAGACAGCAGGAAAGAGAGAGAGAAAGAGAGGGAGAGAAACATTGTTTGATTACCTCTTGCACACCCTCCACTGGGGACCTGGCCCACAACCCAAGCATGTGTTTTGACAGGGAATCAGACCACCAATGACATTTTGGTTCACAGACTGGTGCTCAGTCTACCAAGCCACACCAACCAGGGCCCATAGTTTACATTTGACTTCATTCTTTGTGTTATAGTTCCATGGGTTTTGACAAATGCAGATTGTCATGCATCCACCATTACAATATTATACAGAATGTCTTCACTGCCCTAAAATCCTCCTGTGTTCCACTTGTCCCACCCTTCCTCTTCCTCCTGAAACTCTGTCAATCACTAATCCTTTTATTGTCTCTATAATTTTGCCTTTTCCAGAGTGTTATATACTTAGAATCACACTGTATGTAAGCTTTTCAGACTGGCTTCTTTAATGAACTAACATGCATTTAAGGTTCCTACATGCCTTTTTGTGGTTGATAGCATATTTCTTTTTAGCATTGAATAAGTAAGTTTATTGTGTGTGTGTGTGTGTGTGTGTGTGTATATATATATATGTATATATATATATGTATATATAATTTGTTTACCCATGCACTTCTTGAAGGATATCTTAGTTGCCTCCAGTGTGGTACAATTATGAATAAAGCTGATATAAATGTTCACATGCACATTTTTTAGTGGACCTATGTTTGTCAAGTTATCTAGGTAAACACCTCAGAAGGTGATTGCTGGACTATGTGGCATGATAATATTTAGCTTTGTAAGAGACACAAATCATTTTTCAAAAGGACTGTACCATTTTGTATTTTTACAAATAAATAATGACAATTACTGTTACTCTACGTTCTCACTAGCACTCGGAATTGTCCTTTTTAAGGTGTTTTTTTGTTTGTTTGTTTGTTTTTTGGATTTTTTTTTTTTTGCACTTAGCCATTCCAATAGGTGTAAGTGTTGTTTTGAATTATTTTATTTTTTGTTTCTCTTAAAATGTAACAGCCTATTGAAATACTAAGCTGTATTACTACTAAATTAAAAACCAAACTTAAGCTCTATGTGTGCCTAATTTTTTTATTTTTTAAAATATTTTTAATTTATGTTTTACAGAGGGGGAAGACAGAGTGAAAGATAGGAGAAAAAACATTGATGTGCAAGAGAAACATTAATCAGTTGCCTCACATGCCCCTACCTAGGGACCTGGCCCACAATCCAGGCATGTGTCTTGACTGGGAATTGAACCAGTGACCCTTCAGTTCACAGGCTGGTGCTCAGTCCACTAAAGCATATTAGCCAGGGCCTATATGAGCCTAATTTTTTAAAGGAAAGTATTTATAAATCTAGAAATCTCAATAAATTTGATGATAAAGTTGATTGAATAGGAATGGAATACAACAAAACTATTTCTAATCCACAATATTATGCAACCTGAGATTAAATCAGACATAATAAGTATCACCATCTTGAAAAGAGATGTTTATATTACCTATTATGAAGAGCAAGCCAATGTCAGCCTAAGCATAAGAAATATAAAGAATAGGGACTTCTGGACAAGATGGAGGTGTAGGTTGACACACTCCCTCCCTGCACAACCAAAATAAGGACAACAACAATTTAGAAACAAAAAACAACCAGTACTGACAGAAAATCGAACTGTATAGAAGTCTGACAACCAAGGAATTAAAGTAGAAACATTCATCTAGACCAGTAGGAGGGGCAGAGTTGGGCAGCTGGGCAGAGAGGAGTTAGGGCAAAAAAAGCGGTGGCTGGCAGAACCGGGGCATGCGGGGCAGCAGTGGGTGAACTCTGTAAGGTGGCAGATTATGGAGGGGCATGGAGCGCAAAGAGGCTGGTGGAACAGGTGGTCCCACATTCATGCGCAGATAAGCCAGGCAAAACTGGGGAATGAGACAGACCGAGCAACCCAGGGCTCCAGCACAGGGAAATAAAGCCTGAAAACACTGGGGGTTGAGGTGCCGGGAGAGACTCCCAGCCTCACAGGAGAGTTTGTTGGAGAGACCCACAGGGTCCTAGAGCACACACAAACCCACCCACCTGGGAATTAGCTCCAGAAGGGCCCAGTTTGTTTGTGGGTAGCCGGGGAAGTGACTAAAAACTGGCAGAGAGCAGAGCAAGTGCTATTGTTCCCTCTCGGACCCCTCCCCCACATATAGTATCACAACCCAGGAACATGGGTTGCCCTGCCCTCGTGAACACCTAAGACTCTGCCCCTCACTATGTAACAAGCATGTCAAGACAAAAAAAAGGCCCAAACAAAAGAACAGATCTAAGCTCCAGAAAAAATACAACTAAGTGACAAAGAGATAGCCAACCTATCAGATGCACAGTTCAAAACACTGGTAATCAGGATGCTCACAGAATTGTTTGAATTTGGTCACAAATTAGATGAACAAATGAAAGCTATGCTAAGTGAAATAAAGGAAAATGTACAGAGAACCAATAGTGATGAGAAGGAAACTGGGACTCAAATCAATGGAGTGGACCATAAGGAAGAAAGAAACATCCAATCAGAAAAGAATGATGAAACAAGAATTCAAAAAAATGAGGAGAGGCTTAGAAAACTCCAGGACATCTTTAAACGCTCCAATGACCAAATTATGGGGGTACCAGAAGGAGAAGAGGAAGAGCAACAAGTGGAAAACTTATTTGAACAAATAATGAAGGAGAACTTCCCCAATCTGGCAAAGGAAATAGACTTCCAGGAAGTCTAGGAAGCTCAGAGAGTCCCAAAGAAGTTGGACCCAAAGAGGAACACACCAAGGCACATCATAATTACATTAGCCAAGACGAAAGATAAGGAGAGAATCTCAAAAGCACCAAGAGAAAAGGAGACAGTTACCTACAAAGAAGTACCCATAAGACTGTCAGCTGATTTCTCAAAAGAGACCTTCCAGGCAAAAGGGGTCTGGAAAGAAATATTCCAAGTCATGAAATGCAAGGACCTACATCCAAGATTGCTCTGTCCATCAAAGCTGTCATTTAGAATAGAAGGTCAAATAAAGTGCTTCTCAGATAAGGCCAAGATAAAGAAGTTCATCATCACCAAGCCCTTATTACATAAAATGTTAAAGGGACTTATCTAAAAAAAGAAGATAAAAAACACATACAGTAAAATAACAGCAAACTCACAAGTATTAACAACCACATCTAAAACAAAAACAAGAAGAGCAAACTAAGCAAACAACTAGAAAAGGAACAGAACCACAGAAATGGAGATCACATGGGGGGTCAGCAACAGGGGAGTAGGAGGAGAATAGAGGGGGAAAAGGACAGAGAATAAGTAGCATAGATGGTAGGTAGAAAATATGTGGAGGGCAAGAGTAGTATGGGAAATGTAGAAGCTAAAGAACTTATGACACATGGACATGAACTAAAGGTGGGGAATGTGGGTGGGAGGAGATGTGCAAGGTGAAGGAGAGTCAAGGGAGGAAAACAGGACAACTGTAATAGCATAATCAACAAAATACATTTGAAACACAAAAATTAATAAAAAGAAATGCATATAATTTGATCTTTTTATAATCAATTTCAAAGACACTAAAATTTGTTTTTGCTGAGATACAAGAAAGGCTTCGGACACCTGTCAAACACATGATATATTTTCAGTACAGAAAAGGTGACAAGTAACTTTTGAATGGTGTACATATATTTTTCCAAAAATTTCTTCATAGGGAAAGATTTAGAGATCACATAATTTCCATTTTTATAATTTAGGAATTTCATGAGTAAGAACTTAATATATAGATTCACATCGTATGCTGGAGAAGGATACAGGAGCTTGGTGAGGATTTGTGACAAGCAAGGCCCTAATCAATAACTAGTAGATTCTTCTCCTGAGGCCTGCAGTGTGACATCATGATGGGTTTTATAGACTGATGGACTGAGAATGGAAAAAAAAATTACTGTCTGGTACATAAGATGCTCAAGAGCTTTGTAGAGGCATTGAGGTAGTTAACACACTGCAGGTTGAAGATTACAGGAAGCAGAGTCTTAGAACTCTTTGAGTTAGAAGTGACTGTGACTTGATCTCTTGTGATCAATAGCTGTGGGAGAAAAGGGAAAGAAACAAAACTGAGCAGGAGAAATAGGGCTGCCAGCCCAATCCAACAGGCTCAGCCAAACCCCTGGAAGTTCTAAAGCTGAAATGGCCAAGAGAGTTGCTCCACTTTGGGAAAAATGAACCAGGGCCTTCTACTCCTGCCTTGATCTACCCTTGAATGGGGACCACCCCTGGCAGGGCCATATCTGTGTTCACCACAGTCCTCCTTACACCTTGATCATCCTTTTTTCCATATATATTCAAAAGAGGTTCTCTAGAATTCTAGCAAGTCTCTTTTTTTTCTGGAGGAAACTTAGAAGAAGTCTAGAAGAATATACACCAGTCCAGGTTACTGCAGTTGGTCTTCAGGCTATAAGTAACAATCTACCTCCTCCTAGTTTTCTATCTATGTTCCTTTCACCTTCAGATGCTGGTCTTAGTGACTTGCCTAGTTGTGTGACCTAGATTCTCCTTCCTTACAAGTAGGGGCTCTTGATCACAATGGCCTTCTCAAACCAGGATTGTTGCACTTATTTATTTACCAGAACAACTAAGTAAGGGAATATCAAGAGGAGCTCAATTCTACATGCCCACCATATTCTTCCCTGCCCACCACAAAGTAACAGCAGTCCTAGCTCCTCCCACAGATCAGGTCAACTACCCAGAACAAGTTTCATCTCCATACATAAAAAGACTAAAATATCTAAGCAGCTTTATTGTCAAATAAGCTGATTGATGTGTCTTCTGGCTGGAGAGGTCTCTCTTTGGGAACAACTTTTAACCATACAGAGACCAGGCTTGTAAACATGGAATAGCCAACCCCCCTGCCCCACCCATTGAGAATGATGACAAGTGAAGCCACTTCTGCTTCCAGCCTTTGGTTTCCAAACTCATGTATTCTTTACATATTTGGAGCACAGCACCACATAAAATGATTTGCTGCAAGGCATATACAGCAAACTGGAGGACAGTGTTCTATTTTCAAAGTGTTGAATATGAGCTGGCATATGCACTGTGCCTGTAGCTGACCATTTCATCACTTTATCAGATCAGTAGATACTGAGTGATAGAAAGTATGATATAAAATGCAAATCCATGTAATATTCTCATTATTTTTCTCTAAAGTGGGAAACAATATTACGTGAGATGCAGTGCTGATAGATAAAACATTCTCTAAGACCTTGGGTAGTGATGCCGCTGGAGGCCATGCCAACAAGAAAGGCAAACCTATGCACAGATATGTGTCTATTCCTCTTAGAAAGGATGTCTGTTTACCTCAGGTTGAAAAGGACCCAGTGTAGTCAACTTGCCATCAAGTCATCAGTTGTACTATTCAACAAATGTACCATGTTTGCATATCAGCATTTGTCTTTAGTGCTGGCAATTTAGACATTTGGCATCAGTAGTAGCTACTACCTCAGCCTTGGTGGATAAAAGCCCGCCCATCCTTGTGGATCCATAAAGAGTCTACATTTCTGCCACTATAGTCACTTTCTTCATGCACTCATTATGCTAATGCTGAGGTGACCTATGTCAAAGACTGATGATATCAACTGGCTGTGTTGTTCTGTCTTCCCCATTATTATTGATATATCTTCTATGGTAAATATACTCTAATCTAACATATAATTGTAAGAAATTCTCACTTTGTGCCTTCTCTCATTCATCTACCCATATTCTCTATCTCAGACATCCTTGTCCCTAATTTGACATAGCCCAAGTCCCCTTTCCGTCTGAGGGAAGCATTTCCTGGCTCTAATCCACTTAAGCCTGAATCCATGATGGGGAGGGGGTGCAACCCTCTGCCCTCCTAGAGTGGCTTCCGGGGTGATCAGACATAAGAAAGAATTAGTAAAATCCTGTGAAGCCTGCTTTGCTAAGAGTGCTCTCATTAATATGATAAGGATCTGGGCAGGAAATGAGTATGTCCCCTAAAGTTTTTTGCAACCCCCTTACCTGACAGACACTGACTCAGATTAAGCCCTCAGAGTTCTTTGATATGTTATCTGTTGTTTGATCCTTGCTGCCTGACATTGATTGATGAGCTTTACCTGTATCCCTGTGTGTTATGAACCTAATAAAAGGCCCTTGAGGAAGAGGCTCTGGGCCTTTCTCCCTTGAGAGATTAGCCACCTTTCCTCCCCAAGTAGATCTTGTCTTGGTAGTGTCATGTTCATCTGTGGTGGACAGAGGGGGCTCTGTGGGCGGAGCCCCCTCACAGAGTAAAATCTAATATTTGTGCATTGAACGGGTATATAGAGTTGTATAAACACCACCACAACCATAAAACAATTTCATCATCCCCCAAATATTTCCTCATGCTTTCCATGTTAGCCTACCTATCTCCTGGCAACCAATGACCTCTTTTCTATTCTAATAGTTTGGCTTTCGTGATCCAAATGGTAACTATGTTCCAGAATATCACATAAATAAAACCTGCAGTATGTTTCCTTTTGTCTGGCTTCTTTCTCTTAGCAAAATGCATTTGAGATTTCTCCATGTTGCTATATGTGTTAATAATTCATCACCTTTTACTGAAGGTTAGTTGTAAATTGTATGTATCTACCACAACCTTTTAAAAATTATTTCTTGAAAGACAATTGGCTTGTTTTCAATTTTTGGAGATTATTAATAAAGCTTGTATAAACATTCACATACATTGTTTTGTGTGAATATGAGTTTTTATTTCTCTTGGGGGCAACAACTATCTTTTTAATAAATGATGCTGGATCAATTGGATATCCACAAGAAAGAAAATTTACTTTTCTTTTACCATATACAAAAATTAATTACTAGTGGATTGTAGGTTTGTAGTGAACTATCCGTTAAGAAGGCTATACAAATATTAATTTTAAAGGAATATTTTATTGAATCAAGCTGTATGAAAATGAATAAATTTCATTTATCAGGGACACTATTAGGAGACTGAAAATGAACAAGTCCCAGAGCAAGAGAAGAAATATGTACAATGACTAACAGAGGGCTCATATTCAGACTTTACACATTGTTTGTATTGGTCAACTGGAAAATGTAGACAGCCTAAGGGGAAGATGATGGGTGAATGGGCGAGAAAGCTGAACAGGCACCTTAGTTGTCTTTCAAGTGTGTGCATTTGTGCATGCGAATGTAATGCCTATCTGCCCCCCTGGTTTTGTTGAGAAAGGGTTTCCTAAAACCTTTCTGTCCTCTTGCTGCCCCTCCTCTCCCACTGCTGTCCCACTCATTGAGGTAGAGAAGTTTTCTGATTGGTAAATTTGGAAGAAGATGGAGGTGTGTAATAAATACATCCAGTCATTCCCTCTGTTCTCTTCTATGGGTTTCCAGGCCCACATGCATCTTTTTCTCAGCAATGACATGAGATCAGTGCTGGAGGTCTTGACACTGCACTGGGGCTGCTCTGTCCATGATGCTTGATCATGATGAACTGGACCATGATGCAGCTTGACCATGATGAACTGGAGAATGTCTGTCTTCTTAGGGAGTTAGGTAGACAGCCCGTTTGGCTGTTACACTGAAATGAGCCTTTCTCAGTAACAATGACAATGATAAAGGCCTTCATCTGTCTTGCTGGGTTTCATTTCATCTTGTTTTTTTGGTTTTCACTTTCTTACTCTGTTCAGAGACAGAATGTATAAAGATAGAAAAGAGGGGTGTTGATTACTGAGGATTCTCAAGATGCATATAAAATATATAAACTCTTATATGAATATGTTCATAAAATTTTATGTAAATGGAAAAACTTCTTCCCCATGAGTTTTCACTTCTCTGCATCTTCCTTGAACATTCGCTGAGGCTTCAGAAAAGATGAGGAAGAGGAGAAGAAAGAAAAGGAGAAGAAATGAAAAGTATAAAACATTAATAATAGTTTCTGTTTATTACATGACATGCATCAGGCACTTAGTTCATATATACAAGTCTGTCCAGAAAGTATCCAGCCTTGCTCTATGAAAAATAGAGAAATTTATTAGAGAAGATTTAAGATATAAGAAACATTGTCCATGGGACAATGACACCTTGGTCTCTTTCAAAGTAGACACCTTGGGACCTCGCACAATTCTCCCAATCGCCATCAGCTGCCCCATTGTATTTTCCTGAATTTCTTCGTTGGTGTTAAATCCCTTGCTTTTCAAAAGTGTTTTTAATTTTGGGAAAAGCCAGAAGGTCCAGGGCACCAAATCAAGGCTGTAGCAGGGCTGAGTGACCTGGTTGATTTGCTATTTCAGCAAAACACACTGCATAAGACATGATGTATGAGTGGACCCATTGTCC
>PVKM010022164.1:0-22031 GCA_004027735.1 Carollia perspicillata
GCCTTCACCTCTTCCAAGGCCCTGGGACTAGGTTTCAGAATGTTTATGTGGTCCTGTATATTTGTAAAATTTTTGTAATGTTTGTAAATAAAAGATATTTTAACTGCAGCAGTTAAAACCACCGTCCTTGTCCACTCGGATTTTGCCACATCACAATTCCCTCCTGTTGAGAGGTGACAGAGTGGCTGCAGTTATCTCTGGGTCTGGGCAAGGGAAGTTGAGTTGGAGATGCATTAAGTATGGATTTAATGGGGAATATTTTCATATTTATGTGGGTCAGGGTTTTGTGAATGGATACGTTACTGTCAGCTGTCCTGTCACAGGACTAATGTGTAGTAATGTTCCTACTGCCTGCTCTGTGAATCCACTCTGCACCGCGGCACGAAGGTGCGGCATCAGAGACTGAAGGGAGATGTGACTGTGGCCTGGCACGAGGGCGTGGGGGAGCCGGGAACGAGTCCTGGGAAATTCTTTCCATCATCAGACATGTAAAGTTACAAATGCGGAGTTAGGTTCTCAATGAGTTCTAGTCAAATTGGAAGTTCTAGCCTATCAGTTATACTCTTGATAATGCAGTGCATGGGCTTATAAACATACTGTGCAATTCACATAGGAGTTGTGTGATACAGAATTTATCAGAATTCCTATGATTAATTTTCCAGCTGAGTTAACATGAACTACTGGCAACAAATGTAACGTAAAACTCAAAACCTAACTACCACAGGAAGGCTGATGACAGAATGGTTAATGAGAACTGTCCATTCAAAGAGACTGAAAATGGTAATTATCACAGGAAACTTCTTGAAAGGCCTGAAATCTTATAACTCATATAAAAACTTAATAGAGGTTTTCAAAAATTTGATCATGATCTTAAAAATTTATACCACATTATCAACAATGCACTGTGCAGCTGAAAGAAACTTTTGAACTATCAATAACAAAGATCAAGAGTTTAATACTGTCATGTGCTAGCAACCCTTTTCATCGCTAGTGATAATATATTTCTCTCCCACAAAAACTTCTGTGGTCTAAGTAAACAATTACCGATGTTATATTGAGTTTTTACAAAACAATATAAGGTTTAAATTAGTCCATTTTTATAACTTACAATTTAATAAGCATTGAATTCCACATGGGAGTTAAGTTTGATAAAGTTATTTTTTTGAGAGTAAGTTCATAATGGTTCAGAATCACTGTAGTTTCTTTTAAGCACAGGTGAGTCTCTGATCTCTGTGCTCCCTGCATTTGAACAGTAGTTCTAAACAAACAATAGTACAGTGACTGTAAAAACGAAGAAATAGAACCTGGATTCCTTCAATTGTTATTATTAGTGCAAATCAACCTCTGAACTTCGCAGTTTGCTTTTTGGAAACAATTTTTCATCCTCTTTTCCCCCATTTGAAAGAATATAGTAATGTAACTAAAAATATTAACCCATTATCTTTGTCCTTTTGTACTGTTATTGATAGTGTTATTTTTATTATTTTATTTTTGCTGAGTATATACAGTCTAATAAAGGAACAGTTAAGTGGAAAAAAGAAACCAGATTCCAATTTACCAAGCTAGAGACCATACTGAATAATCTCTTAGTCACTTCTCTCCATAGAAAATGATACAAAATGCTCTCATATAAAGAGGTAATCAAAGTAAATGCAACCTCAAAATGATAAGAAAAAATTATAGAGATGTGATAGGCAGTTTATTAACAAAAATAATTTTTTTATTTTTCTGAATTTCATGAAGTTTATGGTATTTGACAACTTGTTAACATTTGTAATTTGTTTTATTTCTATTATCATTCTAAATAAATATTCATTTCAAACCCAATTTTGTATTTGTAATTTGTAAAAGCTTCAGGCCCAGTAAAACCCAGATCTACCCTTGTTCTCATTCTCCTATAATGGCAAAGTCAGTTTTTTTTTAAAGGTAGAATTTGCAGACAATAAAATACAGGACTCTTAAATGTATAGCTCACTGAATATTTATATAACTGTATAACCACTAACCATGAAGATGCAAAACATTTCCATTACCCATAAGAAAAAAAATTAATTTCTAAGATAATCAGTTTTGAGAAGTTAATATATCCACACAACAAGATTATTTTGCTAAGAAAAAGCAATATTCAAAGAACACAAACTCCTACTGATAAAATCATAGCAAAATTAAAAACTCAACAGAGAGACCAGAAAGTGCAGTGAAGGAAGTGGCTCAGAACGCTGAGCGGAAAGACGAGGAGGTGAAAAATATGAGAGAAAAGACGAGACACTGAGAGCTGCCAGTAGGAACGACTCCAACCGACAGGAGTCCCAGAAGAAAGAGAATGGAAGGGAGGAGACTTCGAAAGAAATAAGAATTTTTAAGTGCAAAGAATGACACAACTCTTCATATTTTAGAGAGTTACTTATTGCAGTACCCAGAAAATCAATAGTTTGGAAGTTCTATCTCACTGTATTTTTTTACATGCATTCCTCTTAGGAAATCTCTTTACAAATTTATAAAACAAATAGAATTTTAAAATTAAAACGTTAAGTGGAACCTAATCAACAAAACAAACAAACAAGCAAAATATAACCAGAGACATTAAAATGAAGAACAATCTGATGGTAACCAGAGGGGAGGTGGGAGGGGATAACGGGGGGAGAGGGGGAAGGGTTTTCAGGAACGACTACAAAGGTCACATGGACGAGACCAAGGGGGAGGTGGAATCAGGGGAGGGAGGTGGGGATGGCTGGGGTGGGGGGGGAGTTGTGGGGGTTAAATGCAGACAACCATACTTAAACGATAATAAAATAATTTTTAAAAATTTAAAAATTAAAAATAAATGTTAGAAGGGAACTTGACCTGCACTGTAGATTGGCTCAAATGACCTGCTGTAGATTACGTTGGGCCCTTGTCATTCGTTCAGTCACCCATCCCACATTTACTTGGTGATTGTAAGAGCAGGATGGAAAATTACTAGGAGAATGTGGCATAAGAGCACATCCCTCCCCACCCTATGTGTGTTCCAGGAAGGGCCGTTACCCCAAGTGTTCCGGGAAGAGAGTGGGCAGAGGGTTAGTCACGTAGATAACCACCTGGACTAAATGTTGATAGAGTCAGCTAGGAAAGGCCGCCAAAATTTGCCCGCCAGCGGGAGATCCCACTAATCAGAGACCACTGCTTTGATTGCGCTAATTGCTAACGAGCCACATTTGCTTCTGTGCCTGGCTTGCTTGCTCACGGCCATAAAAACCCTTAGTTGTAAGCGTTAGGCGCGACTCTCATTTGCAGCTCTAAGGAGCACTGTGTCTCCGGACACGTTTGGAGAGTTCGCCCCTGCGCAGGTAAAACTTTGGCCAATAAAGTAGCATCTTTGAAACCCTGAAAGTCTCCGACATTTTTTCTCGCGGTTGGTGAATGCAACAGTGATAAGCCATGGCAGGAACAGTCTCTAAGAAAAGGACTCATTTCTACTATACATCTAACCTCGGACCAGTATCACAGAGATAAAAACACACAGTTATCTCAGTGTTTTTCATTGTCATTAAGTACTATCTTTTAAAAGTAAATGTATTACTTTGTCCTGGACTCATGCTTTCTGAATGTAATGATTTACATATTTCATTCATTCTAAACAATTCTAGCCAGTATCATTGGAAATATTGCCTCTCTTCATCTTCTCCATTCTCTCCTTCTACAATTCCTAAGAATTGTTTTGTCAAACATTCATATTCTCTTAACCCCTCTTTAATATTTTTTTCCCATTTTTTCATTTCATATTATTTCCAAAGATCTGTCTTCCAGTTCACAAATTCTCTCTTCACTGTGTCTAACCAGTGCTTCAAAGCATTCTTTAAGTTTTAAATTCATAACTACATTTTTCTAGTTGCTCTTGATACTCTTTCATAACTATGTTTTTTATTGTATGCTGTTATTTTCTTCTGTTTTGACTTATCTGATAATGTCTTTAACCTTTTAAAATTTATTTTATAACCCTTATAAAACTCTGGTAGCTCTGTTAAGTGAATTTCTGGGGAATCTTATGTGGTTCTTTGTTGTGTCTCTTGAATCTAGGTTGTATGGTTTTTGCATGTATTTTGTACCTTTGGCTCAACTTCAGTGGAGTTTGTTTGTGGGCATCCTGTGAGGTTTATGTGGAGGGCATGTCTTCCAAAGGGATATTATATTTGTTTCTTCTAAGTGCCCAAGTGATCCTAGTCCAAATTTTAAGTTAATTCCTTGGCATGGGGGCCTCTGAATCATGAGTATGTTGTTTATAAAGAAGATCAGGCTTTTATTTACACATTCTCAAGGGAGATTCACTTGCACCCCACCAACCTAGCACTGAGGTCAAGACAGTGAAGCTTCCTTGTTGTCCTTATTATTTCCTTCTGTAGCAATGGTGGAATATTTTTTGATTCATTCTTTCTCTGTGGGAGGGCTGTGTGTGTGTGTGTGTGTGTGTAGCTCTCAGTTTCAGTTCTCTACGTGGTATAGGCCCAGGGCCTCAGCCTCTTGTACTAAAACCCTAGCTCTCAGTGTCTGAGTCTAGTGCCCACTGTTCATTGTGTCTCTCCATAGGGCAGTCAAGGGTCGATTCAAGAGTTTACTGCTCTCATTTTATGTTTCCTCTCCAATTTGCCTCCTGGGGTATTTTTGTTAATTTCTTTTGAACTCAGCTATGCATGCAAAAAACATTTTTTATATTTTGTGTGGCATTTATGTGAGTTTTTATAGCATGAAAGTTATTTGTCATAGTCTGGGAAACTAAAATTGTTATTGGCATTCTTGCATTCATTTTAAATGGCTTTAAAAATCAAGGTATTGTTGAATTCAAAACCCTTCCTAAAGATTCTTATACTCACTTCGCTATGTTGACTTGGTTGCTAAGGGAGTCACCAGAAACGTGACCTTTCAGTAAGACTTCGGAGGATGAGTAATTTAGTACACTTATCTACCATCAACTATAAGTCTTCAAAGTCTTACATACAATGAAATTTAAAGTAAGCTTTTGTCCAATTGATTTATCTCATTTTATACATTAAAAGATATAAATATTTTAACACACAATATCATCAAGGTTATTTATAACAACTGATTTCTAAGTGCCAGGCATTTAGGAAAAACAGGTGCTTTATCAGTTAAACTGAGATGCAGAGAGGTCAAACAACAGTTTTTCCTCATGCAATGTAATGAGTGACAGGGATGGATTCAAACTTAAGTGTAGCAACCATGAAATGAGCCCATCAGGGAGCTTAACTGACCAAGGGCCTCAAAGTCCACTGCCATGTTTGCATTGAGCTGCACTTTCCTGGTGGCTCCCAGCCAGTTACCAAATGTAGCAGGGATTCTAAGGTTCCTTCTTTTGAGACCCAGGACACCTCTAGTGGATGATGGTTCATGAACTTCCCAACGGCTTTGCTGAGTCTTCCTTAGACTGAAGGGCAGCCCACATGCATCTACTTGACCTTCCTTCCCTCTCTTCACTACAGGTCAGACTTGCATTGTGTTCTGACTGCTTTCCTAGCATACTCTGGCTTCATCTGCATTTTCTCTCACAGTCATTTCCCTAGTTAAACCCTTCCATCCTTAAAATTCCACTTTTCTCAGGAGATCCAAACTATCACTCTGTTTGATCTCAAAACTCATGCTTTTACAAAAAATAAGTAAAAATGGATTAAATAGCTAAATGTGAGAGTGACCAACTATAGAACTATTAGAAGAAAACACAGATATAAGTCTTCATGACCTTGGGTTAGGCAGTGTGTTCTGAGATATGACGCCAAAAACATAAGCATCAAAAGAAAAGAATTTACACACATTAGACATCATCAAAATTAAAACTTTTGTGCTTCAAAGGACAGCATTAAGAAAGTGAAAAGTCAACACACAGACTAGGAGAAAATACTTGCAAATCATACATCTAATAAGGTTCTCCTCTCTAAGGTACTACTGAATTATAAAAAGAACTTTTATAATTCAATCATAAGAAATGACCCAGTTAAAAATGGACAAAGTCTATGAATGGATATTTCTCCCAAGAAGATGTTCAAATGATCACTATGTACCTAAAAAATACTCAACAGCGTTGGTCATCAGAAAAATGCAAATTAAAACCACCACAATGAGATGTCAGTAGGATGGCTATGATAAAAAGTCAGATGACGACAAATGTTAGCAAGGACGTGAAGAAATTGAAACCCTTATATACTGCTGGTGGGAGTGTAGAATGGTGCAGCCACTTTGAAAAACATTCTGGTAGTTTATCAAGAGTTTAAACATGGAGTTATCATATGACCCAGCAGTTCTTCTTGGCATATTCCCAAGAGAAATGAAAACATATGTCCAAAAAAAATGTATGTGAGTATTTATGGCAGCATTATTCACCACAACCCTAAAGTTGAAACAACCCAAACGTCCATCAACTGATGAATGACTATACAAAACGTGGTCTAGCCATACAATGGCATATTCTTCATCCATAAAAAGGAGTGAAATCTGAATACATGCTGCAACATGGACAGACACATTCTGCTATGTGAAAGGAGCCACACACAAAGGTCTACATGTTGTGTGATTCCATCTACCTGAAATGCCCAGAGTAGGCAAATTTATGGAGACAGAAAGCAGATTAGGGGTTGCCAGGACTCGGGGGCGAGGGAGGCTTGCGGGATGACTACTAAATGTACCAGATTGCTTTTTGGATAGATGAAAATATACCAGATTAATTGTGGTGGTGGTGGCACAGCTCTGGGAATATACTAAACAACACTGAATTATACTCTAAATGAGTGGGTTGTATAGTATGTAAATAATATCTCCATAAATCTATTATAAAAAATCTATGCTTTTTAAATACACAGTGTCTCCCATTTGGTGTTTATCATAGACTACCTTGTCTTAGGGTTATTTTTTGCCAATCAAAATGTTTCTTCATACTCCCTGAATAGTGATGATTTTTGAATTGTGGGGTTTCTTCTGGATTTGTTCTCTTCATTATAGCTTTCAAATTTTCTCCAGTGGATATATATTACATTATACTGAAAATGACATTATGCAGAAATGAAAATATCATTTCATGAACAAAATTATTAGCTCCTAAAGGGTAAACTCTGTGTACCTTTGTGGATTCTTCTGATGCTAGTACAATCTCTTCTACGTAGTAGGTGCTTAACAATGGCATGTAAAATATGTGGATGATGGCGATGGGGTTGAATTTTCTTACGGTTGTAAATCTTTTGGTCTTTGGTAAGCTACATGAATTTGTTACAGAGTTCAGAAAAAGCAGATGTTACTTTGTGATTATAAACCTTAAAAGATGTAAGTATTTCACTGAAAGAAGAAAAGGTTTAGTTTGAATGTTAATTTCAATGGCAGCTATTTCATAGATATCGTAGATTTAATCCTAATACTCATTTCAGATGGATTCCGGTACATCACTTAGATCACCGGGCTTCCCTCTCGGAGTTACTGCATGCAGTGGAAGCTGCCTTAGTGTAGCCCCTTGGGCTGGTATGCTGGAGTTATTTTGTGGATTATTTACTCTGCCATGTTTCTTCTTGAAGACAATGTCATCTTCTGACTATATTTTATTAGCCCTTTTCTTTCATCTGCCATCTTTACTCTTCTTTGTAACTTCTCCGTCCCTTCTGTTTTGGAAGACAGGACAGAAGGGCCGGTCATGTGGACTGCACTGGGCACTAACTATTTGCCAGTCCTAGCTTTTGTCTTTTCACATTCAGAAACACTGTTTCCTCCTCACAACGATAATGCTGAAATGTTGCCATTTCAACCTCACCTGAGATGAGGAAACTGAGGCACCAATGGTAAGTGGCAGAGTCTGGATCGGGACTGGCAAGGCAGCTTGGTGTGAGATTAAGAGCAGATCTGGCGCCGGGCTGTCTGGGCTTGAATCTGGGCTTCACTGCTCACCAGCTGCGTGACACCCCTCTCTGTTTCCTGGTTTCCTCACAGGGATGATAACAGTCTATCTTACAGGGCTGGAATAAGGAATGAGTTAGTCAATTATTTGTAATGCACTTAGAATAGTGCCTGGCACCATGCAAGTGCCATGTAAGTGTTTTAAAAGTAAATAAACCGAAGGCTGTCTGACTCCAAGGCCAGTAATGGTGGAATTTCAGGTCTGTTTTTAGTTCCATCCATCCCCCATTAAAGCAGAGTTGAACAAAGGCTAAACTTGAGTTCCGAACAGGAACAGAGACTTCGCTGCTGAGGCACCCACGGGACTTCCGGCCCTGTCCTGCCCATCGTGCCAGCAGCCATTCTAAAATGGGAATCCATTTGCTTTAAGTTAGCTCAGAGTATTGAGCTACTACATACCCAGCGCTGGGCTCACCACTGGATGCCCACACAATAAATTCTCACTGTGGTCTCACAGAACACCCTCCCCACCCCCACCTTTCTGGGGATCTGGCCTGCCTCTCCCATGCTGTCATTCCCACCTGGTTCTTTCCTCTCCAAGCTCCAGCTTGTGGGGTGTGTGATCCCCACCCAGCTCATTCCTACCTGAAGGCTTTTGCACCCATCGGAAAATATTTCCCCAGATTGTTGCATGGTTAACTTCTCTTCCATTCATGTCCTCTCATCACACTGTCTTGTCAGAAAAACCTTCCTTGATCATCATTTGGGCTCTCATGCAAAACCAGAAGGCATGCTCAAATAGGGGCAGCTAAGAAGGGTTTATTATGGGACCATTAGGAGGAAGGGGGCAGGGTGGGGAACCAGAATGGGATGGGGAAGCCTTTACCACCACCAGGCCTGGGGAAGTGGGGTGTGATGAGGGGAGACAGGGAACCCAAAGAGGCCCCAAACAGAGCTGCGTGCAGCCTGGAGCTGAATGGTGCAGCCAATCCCCTGACTTTTGCAGGAGGGGGCAACATAAACACCCACTTCCCTCTTGTCTACCCCCTGATCTCCTTCCTGACTCCCTCCCATTAACGGAACCTGGACACACAGGTCAGTCGGTCTACCAGGTGGAGGGTGGAGAGGTAATGGACTTAGCCAACACTCTCTCTTTCCAGGTCATGGTCCATCTCTTCTATCTCTTAATGTACAGGGTCCAGCAGAAGTAACACCACTGAGTGTGGTTGGTAAGGTACATGAATGTCCTGCATGAGATGGACAGTAACTTGAACATTTCACCTAAAATTTCATATGATGTGCTTGAGTATGGTATTGTTATGTTACAGAATTATGCACTCATGATTTTGTAATAAAAGATTTGGTATAGATGATCAGCTCATAAAACAGGGGCGTTATTTGTGCCAGACCCTGTATCTCACCCTCCACAATGACCGGACCTTCTTTTCTTTTACATGTTGACTGTCTGCCCACCCTCCTCTAATTCCCTCTAGAATATAATTATTTTAAAGGCTAGGACATCGAGTTGTTCTCTTTTTTTCTTTCTTTTTTCATCACTGGGTTCTCAGCTAGTTGCTGAGAACCTCGGTGCACAATACTTACGAGTCGAATGCATTATAATAGACTGGGACACAGGTAGCTTGCCCAGAGAGAAAAAGGCTTATAAGGGTCGTCTTTCTTACAAAAAGATCAGGTGACTGAACCCTCCGTGGTGCCGGGTCAGAGGGCTGCCCTCTCGGCCCCGTTTCTGAAGTAGGAGGGACAGCAGGTGCGGCTCGGCCACTACTCGCGCGACCTCCTGCCTCACTGCAGCAGCGCCGGCTCTCCGGGGATTTGTGCGCCCGGCTCCGCGCGCAACTCCCAGGTGCTGCCTGTTTCGCCCGCCCCTCCGCAGGCAGCCCTGCGCAGGGACCTGCGGGGCGGCCGGCCGAGTCCCTCTCCAGGTCCGGTTGTGGGCAGGGAGGCAGACACCCAGGCCTCCCTCTTGGTTATTTTTAGTCGGTAGCTGACACCCCACCCCTCCTGTCCCCGGTGGAGGCGGAGCGGCCAGAGAAGGTGGAGAGCAGAGGGAGCTCCAGGCGCCTCCACGCTCGCTCCCGCGGGGAACTCCAGGCGCGGCCGAGCCCGGGCGGCGCTGGGAACAGCTGCCGCGGCGTCCGCCAGCAGCTAGCGCCGCTCTCCGCGGAGACCTGCGCCGGCGGGGGAGGGGCGTGCAGGGGAGGGGGAGAGCAGGCGGGCGGGAAGGGGCGGGGAGCGCGCTCCTGCGGCGGCGACGGCGGTTCTCATCTAGGCGGCCCAGCGCTGGAGTGGACGCCGGGCTTTGCAAATGGCTTGTCCCGCTCTCGGTCTGGAAGCTCTTCAGCCCCTGCAGCCTGAGCCGCCCCCCGAGCCCGCCTTCTCCGAGGCGCAGAAGTGGATCGAGGTAGGTGCCTGCGGCTGGTGGGCGGCCTGGCAGGGGCTCCCGGGGCGACCGACCCCCTATCTCCCACCTCACGGACTACAAGTCCAGTCTCGCCTCCCCCGCCCTTTCTTTTGCCAGCTGCTTTGACTCGCCTTCCAGGGCCTCAGGCGCGCTGCATCCCCTGGCACTGGAGACTCGGGCGAGAGTGGGAGTGAATGCGGGACACTGCAGTGTAGCTGTGCGTGCCGGGGCCGGGAAGCGGTCCCCTGCACCTCCATCCCTCCTGTCCGCCAGCCGCGCAAATCTCGGCTCCCGCCGCTTCCCGGCGCAGCCACGGGAAGCGCAATTCGAGCAGAAGCTCCGCAAAGGCGCAGGAAGCGTGAGCCCCCAGAGTCCTTGCGGACGCCGCATTTCGGGGGTCCTGCCCTAGGTCCTACCTTGGCCTTTTGGCCCCCACCCTGCCCTTCCGGAGAGGAGTTGGCAGTGTCTCCGCGGAAGCGCATACCCACTGGAGACTCTGGCTGTGTTCCTAGTACTGGGTCAGGTGTGAGGCTGTCACAGCGCACTGGGCCGGAGAACCTGCGAGACCCACCTTCGAGCGTGCCAGCCACATAGATGCTGCCCAGCCATTGACAGCCCCCACTCCAGCCCAGAGGGGACGAGCTCCCAGGTGCCGGTACCCGACCCCGTTGGCATATTTCACTTCTTAAATGACTCGGTGGCAGGCCAGGGAAATCACTGGAGCTCTCGGCTCAGTCCAGGAAGCAAGCGCTAGCTAGGTGATCCTGATTCTCGATGTCTATCTGCAGAAGCAGCTTGGTAGCACTGCGCTCCCGAAATGACGTGTGTGTGTGTGTGTGTGTGTGGGGGGGGTGTTGGGACGCTTGGAGGGCGCAAGAGGGTAAAGGTGACCCCCCAGTGATCCGTGCAATGAGCCTGTTTCTCTGGGCAGCCTTTCTTGAGGCTTTATTTTGCCCCTCTTCTCCTCAGTGGTAGACAGCCCTCCTTGCCTGGTAGTTCAAAGGAAGAAATGTACCGCTTCATCGTGACCCAGCAATGGTGAAGCCATTTAGTGCTCAGACTGTCACTTAGTGACACCCCCTGTGGCACTGCGGATCCCAAGATGCTGCTGGGGTAACAGGGCTACCATGGTACAGATTTAAACGTGCTGGTCTGCTGGCGGAAACCACGGCTCCCTTAATGCTGCTCCAATGTTCCGCCAAAGGCCTGCACCTTACAGGGTTAACCCGTTTCCATCACGCAAGAGTGTTAGGCAGAGTTTAGAAACATCTATTTAATAATAGGGTTAAATAAACAGAAGGATACATCCGGGGCTGTATTGCTAAAAGCCCCAACCCTGTCCCTCATAATTCCATGGCCCATGACCAGAGGAGAAAAAGACCTTGGCTTTTTACTTTTGATAGGTGGCTGGAATAGCTTGGGGTGTGACAGGTGCTCTCTCTGTGCTGCATACTTGGGCTCACAGGACACACAGGAGACATTGTAGTCACTGGCTTAGTTAAGAGTTGGAGAACTGTATTTTTCACATTCTTGAACTTGAACATTCTCAGGAGAGATCCTGGGTGTGGAAGGTGGTGAGGGGGACTATGAGCGCAGAGCAATTTCGCAATTCCAGAAGGCAAATGGTTTATTCCCAACATCCTTGACTGTCAGTGACATTGGCACACTCTGCTTAAAAAATGTATTGTGGTATAAGTTACATACAGGAAGGTGTACAAATCTTTAAGGCACACATCCTATTGAATTTTGACATGTCTCCACTACTCTAGCCCCCACCTAGATCAAGACCTAAAATACCTCCTTCAGCCCAGAAGATCACAGTCTGTTTGAAAGTGGTGGTATATTTCAAGCTAAATATTCAGTACAAAATATCAGCTTTTGTCTTTGTTCTATGGGCTAAGAAAAAGAAGGAGTTCCTTAAGAAAGTAGAGTCCCCTCAGGGCCTAGAGACAGCTCGGCATTATTCTTGATACTGTACAATTGGAGAATGTGAAAACCTGAAAACCGGAATGGGGCGTGTGTGGCTCTAGGATGGGGGCCGTGGAGCTGCGTGCATTATTGAAGTGGCCTATCTCCTTTCAATTGAGGAGTTCGGTTTCACGGAAAGGAGAGCTTCCCCTCCCAGGCTACACAAAAAGGTATTTGCTCCAGGGAGAGATAGAGACTGTTCCCCCCTTGCTCCCCCAAGGTTTCTCTTGAAATGCAAATGCTGTGTCTGCAAATGGGGGGGATTCCAGGAGCAGGAGCAGATGGTTCGGCCAGCAGTCACCCGGTGAACAGAGATTCCTGGGCTAATATAGCAATAATGTGGTACTTAGTGTGAGCTGCATTCCCGAGGGGGTTGTTATCTGGAGACAATTGCATCTCCTTTAGGGGCCCCATTGTCTTCGGCAACATCCTCATTGGCAGGGCTTTGTTTTTCACTTTTGTTCAGTTGGTGATTAAATTTCCCACAGGCCCTTTCTTTTTTCTTGTGAGTAGTCAAGAATTTCACCATTTCAGAAAAATGTTCCCTTGGGCGCAGCAGGTTAATAAACAAACTTTGCCACTTGTCACTCCTCCTTGGGCCTGAGTCTCCCTTGAGTCATGGGTTGGCCGGTTGGTGAGAAAACTAAAGGAACAAGCTCTGGGAGAAAACTCCTTAGTGAGGAATTTCTCGGCCTGCAGCCGTGGCTATTTGAGGGCTGTGTTACTGGGCAGGAAATGGTGGCCTGGGAACCTGGCTTGCACCTCACTCCTCCCCCACTCCCAGCTTCTGCCTTAGCTGGCAAAGGTGAAAGCCCTAAGTGGAGGTCACAGACCATGTGGGAACAGTTCAGTAACACTTGCAGTGACTTTTTTATAGCTGTGGGAGCAGGCGGCTTGTCTTAATGTGGGTTTGGGGAGACTCCTAAAGGAAACAGCAAACTTCAAGTATTAACTCTGACTACTGGCAGGCAGGGGCCTACCTTCCATCCACATTCCTTTTCTGGAAGGCCTTCCTAGGCAAAGGGGCAGTAGGTACAGCACAGTTAGGAGGTCAGACATCGGGGTTGGACGGCCTGGGTTTGAAGGCTGCATCTATTGCCTTCTGGCTGGGTGACCTTGGGCAGGCTGCATTTCCTCTCCTTTTAGTTCTACATATTTTCTTTGAAAGCTAGCTCTAGTTGGTAATAACAACAGAAATAACAAAGAGATATTGTTGAAAGCATCTGTTAAAACAGGAATACTAATAATAGCTTACTTACCTCAGAGGAGTGACATGAGGATTAAATAAATTGTTATTATATTTAAAACATTTGAATAGTGTCTAGCAGTTAGGAAGTACTGTATAAATAATGGTATTCCTGTTACTATCACTCCACTATTATTTTGCCTACTCCTATTATTATTACTAGTACTGCTACCATACTGCTCTGTCACCGTGACTCTCATTGTTAATACTACTCTTACTGCCATTGTTGTTAATAATAACCAGAGTTGGTTTTGAAAGAGAAATTTCAGAACCCTAAGTTTCTAGTGTAAAGAGTATAATTTAATTACCTACTGACCTTATTCTCTTATCTGTCCCATACTAACTCTGGATACCCGGACTAGAAGTTAGGTAGATGCTATATGTTACTCTAACTTGCATTAAGACAGAATAAGGGATCAAGGGAAAGCCTGTAATATCTACTCATAAAATGATCCTGACAGTCTATTAAGGCTTAGAAAAGGGTGCCTCGATATTATGTTGAATATGTAAGTTTAATGCCTAGCCTTTGTTACCAGACTTCAAGCAGAATGCTCACTGCCTGTCTTGCAGACAAGCCAATGTTTGAGATGAATATTCATCTCAAGCGCAGCAGTGTTTTGCTCACTGAAGTCTCAATTCCTGCAGGAAAAAGAATAATTCCTCCATTTATTCTCCTTTCTCCTTCTTCCCTCCCTTTCTTTCTTCCCTTCTTTCTTTTTCCCTGATGGTATTTATTGAGTAACAGGAGTTGGTGAGCAGGTAGATGATTCTAATTTTCTTGGTCCCTCCTCCCACCCACAACAGTATTTATCTCTAATCTGTCATTCTTCTCTGCAATGCCGAACACATAGAAAACAGATGTCCCTTCAACTTGGTTTCAGTTGTGATTTGGAACGGGTTGCCAAGTCTTTAGGGAGGGGTTGGAAATTTCAACCCAACTCAGTCTTAGTTCTCAACTTGAGTTTCTGGACTCCTTTAACTTAATCATAGCGTCCTTGTGGGGCTTGGTGATGAATATAATCTTATTTGTGACCTAATCCATATTTCACATGAGTGGGAACTGGCTGCACTTTATCATTTTGGGTCATTTCCCCTGCCCACTTAAAATCGTTTTCTTATTCAACTGGGACCCGATTTTGAAGATTAAAAGCACCAAGGGTACCTTAGCTTTCCAAGATGAAAAAATATTGTCTTGTTTGGCAGTAGGGAGAATTTATGTGTAGGCTTTGAGAGAATCTAGCATTTAGTGGCCAGCAGCGTATGACATTTGCGATGTGATGATGAGTGAGCATATGCCACAAGTTATATAGTCATTCTAATTCTCCGTCTCCGTAGGAACTTGATGACTCACATCTGTATACTACAACAGAAATAAAACTTTGCATATGGTTCTCCAGCTCTGCATGGAGAGCTGAGGAAGAGGAAGAGAAACTTTTTCTGGCAAGATCAAGAAAGGAGTAGGGCCTGAATAGATATGTAAATTAGAGCAGGCAGCATCTCTCTCACAATGACATTTAAATAGTCTGGCTTGTTTGTATACAAGGGCAGCTATGACACAATGCTGTCACATGGTAGGAGAACAGTGAGGTCCCACAGATTTGGGGAAAAGGGAAGTGGATTGGGAGGTGGAGCTGGCACTTCTTGCTCCACCATCTCCCTGGAAACCGGGTTCGCATCAAGTCAACTCCAAAGGGCCAGACTGAGCTCTGGCCACCAGGAAGGAACTGCATCTCTCTGCCCCCTGCTCTTTGCCCACAGATGACAATGGAGCCATGATGGAGACATCTGGCTGTGATTCCGAGGGTGGCAGCCAGTGTGGGGTGGGACCAGGCAGCTCCTGGAAGTTGGCCTGGCAGCTTCTCTTTTTGCTTTGGACCATTCTGAAACTTAAATGTGTCATAGTTAGGGGTAACAAGATAATGATAATGATGGCAATGAAGTTAATGATCATGGGCGAAAGCTGGTATGTATTTTTAAAATTAAATTTATTGGTTAATAGGGTTATATAGGTTTCCAGTGGAAAGCTGATATGTATTGAGTTCTTACTATGTTCCAGTCACTGGGCCGAAAAGTTTATGTATGCATTAATCCCTTAGGAATAAGTACTATTATTTACCCCCATCTGCAGATGAGAAAATTGGGGGTCTGAGCAACTGAGTGTCTTGCTCAAAGTCACACTTAAGTGGCAGAACTAGGACTTTAAAGCATCCTTCCTTTCACAAATATATGTATCTAAATATCCAAGATATTCAAAATGTATAGGTGGGGAAACTGGGCTCTTCAGGAGTTAGGCGACTGTCCAGAGTCATCTAGCCACAACGTACTTGTTAGAGTTAGGATGTGGACCCAGGCAGACTGCAGCCCTTGCCATCCGATCCCTTACCGGTGTCCCATTCTTGCCGTGCAGAGGTGCCTCCCTGCCCCCACAGATGGAGGCAGGATGTGGATTTCAAGAAGCTGTAGCTCCCTAAGCTGTTTCCCACAGTCCATCTCTTTTAGCTGCAGGACTGAGGGGCTCTCCTCACTTGGAGAGACCGCCTCAGTGTTACATTGGGTGGGGAGCAGGAAACCAGGTAGAGGGTGGTGCCCCTCAGGCTCTCAGGCAAGAGGAATCAGGCTCCTCGGCTCTGCGTGCCGCCTCCGGATTGCGTGTTGCTTGGCGGTTGTCTGTAGTTGAGGGTTGCTGGAATCTGGTTCCCATCTCCTGTGGTTGTCGCCACAGCCCTCAGTCACTCCACTGAAGTTTTATTAGGGCAAAGTAATTAGTTTTTGACTTTTTTAAGTTTGCTGATTCATTAACATACGATTTTTCAGAGGATAGATATTGTAGCATATTTTACGTTTATGGCATTAGAGACTGTGGCTCTTTTGTTATATTTAGTTTTATCTCCAGGGCCTGTTTTGTATGAGGATAAATTGAATGCATAGTCCATGTGTGCCTGTAACATTTTCTAATGAAGCAGGTGCATTATTCTGTATTTTACACTCCCCAGAGAGTTTGAGTCAAGACCTAATACCTGGGTGGTCTGTTTTGTTCTGCAAATATGGGTGCGAAGCGGTATCTCTTCCCTGTGCTGATGTGTTTAAGCATTGTTGGCACATCTGTCTGGGGCCTTTACCACAGCTCTGTCACCTTTACCTGGGAGTTCTCCCATCTGGACAAGATCTCACCTGGGAACAGTTCTGTTGTTGAGTTCAGCCAAGAGGCAGGTTCTTTGCACGGAGGCGATTGGCAGCCTCCTCTGCAGGGCTCCAGGTCCCATCCTCCGTACTGAAGGGCCTGAACAAAGCAGCTCTGTGACTTCTGGGAGTCTTGGCTGGTAGTCGGCATCCCTATCACCTACATTCCCGTCTAACCCTAATCATCTGGGTCTTCATTTTCATGATTGAGGACTGATTCACTTAACACTGGTTGATTTTTGGCTAAACTACTCTAATTGGAACTAGATTTTCTTTTTAAGGCCAGTTCACTATTCTGTGATTTAGAAAAATGTACAGTACAATTTTATAATATTTCCCCTCTTTTGTTCCTCTGTGTGTGTGTGTGTGTGTGTGTGTGCTTACATTTAAAGCAACAGAAAGGTATCAGATACGATTTTTTGGGGGACAAGAGATTAAAGTGGGAAAAAGGATGACTTTATTGCGATTACATGAGAGGAAAAGATAATTGAATGTTCTTTTTAAGTGATTGAGAAATATAAAAATAGCCTAAACTAGGGGATTACTAAATGATACAGGGGGAAAAAAAGTAATCTTTTAGAAATATAAGAATGACAGAATAACGGAAGGACTTCTGCCTGGATGCTAGGAGATGTTCTATCTCCCTCTGCAAAGCAGAGGGATGTCACGGAGGTCAGGTCTGCTGTGGTGAGAGTCCACATTCCCATTGTTGAAAACGACACTCCCAAAGAGGTGTCCTCTCGAGCAAACTCTGTTGGGACGGCCATCAGATCTCAGGGAACTGTCTTTGGCATCAGAGGAGAAAAATAAGGTGATGTTGTCTGATGACAGGTACCTAAGGAATATCTTGGCTGACACCTTTTCCATTAAACTAGACTGTTGGCAGAACTGTATCCTTATATCTTTACTGGCACCTTCAGAGTTAAATGTTGGTTAGGTTGAGAAAGCTCCGTGTTGCCACAGCCCTGCATTCTGCCCAGAAGAGTTAGTCTGCTGCAGCTATTGCAGAGTGCAGCTGGGCCTCCTGGTCAACCTTAGAAGTTAGGGCCGTACCCCACCCTTCAATCCCTAAATAGCTCATTAGGAGGCCATGTAAGAATAGGCCTGCACTTTAAAAAAAAAAATAAAGGTCAAGAGCATAAGGGCTTGTGGCTTTTTTATTTCCATGATCCAATACTATTATTAAAAAAATCTTCAGCCTTCTATTTTACCAAGTGGGTGCCCCAAGTGAGGAATTAGAGTTACATTTATTGTGATGAGTACCCAGCTCTCTTTTTCTCCCCAAGAGACATTTAAAAAATGATGTTCAAACAATTATTTATTCTGATGGGTAACCGAATGAAGGCTCGGATTGGCTTAGTCAAATGGTTTAAAATATGAAAATTATAATGTGGGATGCTTGGCTGTCACCCATTTGTTAGCTCACCTCAGTGTAAACACTAAAAATAAGCATTAATGGCGCAAATAACATTAATATGTGAAAGTGTTTTAAGCAAATGAAAAAATTCATTTCCTGAAAAGTGTTTCTGAAGCTCCAGCAATGTGCCAGCCATGCTCCTAAGAACCAGGGTTAGATGGTGAACACAATAAACATAACTCTTGTTCACATGAAGTGCACAGTGTAGTTGGGGGTGGGGAGGCAGAGAGCTTACATGATAAATCCATAATTACAAATTGGGATAAGTACCATGAAGACAAAAATGGGGGTTTTAAGAGAAAAGTACTTTCGGCAGACAAGGACTGAGAGTAAAGATAATAAATATCTGAGCTAGGACCATTGAAAAGTGCTGAGCAGGGGAATAAGACTGTTGTTAGTTTATTGAGCTAAGGGCTTTCATATGCTCACAACACATGCTTTTATTGTGAATATGCTTTGGAAAAAGGTAGAAAAAAGTAGAAACGCTCTTGACATTCTCCAGGTGTGTTGAAGGTGTGTGTGTGGGAGGGAGCTGAGTCAGAAGTTCTCAAATATTCTTGCAGGCCACTCAGAAAAGGGTTTGCATGATGCTCCCCTGCACCTCTCAGGACCGAGGCCCAGATAAATAAAAAATCTTCTAGGAGAAATGGCAGAGAGAACTCTGCAATCAAAATTCTTATACAAAATAGGGCTGTAGAGGCTGTGCTGCCTTCTGAGGTCAGAAGGGGCTGTAAGAAACCTGCCTGCTTTTCAATAAGTGAGTAGAGCAATTCTGTGCGAGACTTTGAGGGGGGCGACCCTCAGATGTCTTCTGATTGGGGAACTTGCCCCAAAATTCCTCTAAAAGAAGGGGCTTTATAAATTAATAAAGTCAAGTGCCATTTGGGAGCTCCATAAGTTGTAACTTCTGGAGGTTTGTGACTTAGGTTTCTTTCAACACTCAAACCCATCATCTCTAGACCCCGCTTCCTCATGGTTCAACATGGCTGCTAGAGATTCATCATCACATCACCCTTCCAGGAAGCAGGATGGAGGAATGGAAAATGAAGCGTGTGTCCTTCCCTTATAAGAGGACTTCTAGAAAATTCTAATGGACATTTCTTCCATTTTATTGCCAGAATTTCAGTAAATGCAGGGGAGGCTACAGTGTCCCCAGGTAATAGTCTGAGTTCTGTTCTTCAGGAATCAGGATGTCAAGGTAGGGACACCCTGGCATGCCCCTTCTCTACTTCTCCAGCGACAGAGCCTTTCAAGACAGAGTGGACTCCCTGCTTCCTAGCTTGGCCCATTGATCCTTCCTTCTTCTGTGCATACCTGCCATTTAGCATTAACCTCAGTTAGAAAAGTTGTCACATTTCACAGGGACGAACGTATGTTTGGATAGGATGTACCTCCTTTGATAAACCCCAGAGCCCTTGTGGCCAAGGGCTGGGTCTTAGTCACGGTCCCACTCCTCCTTGCTCTGTTCCCTCTGCACCCTGTTAGGGCCCCCAAAACCACATTACCCACTGCCAGAGAGATTTCTCAGTGAGCCTGTGCCCAGCTATAATTGTCTGATTGGCACTTGGACTCTGCTGTGGCAGAGAAAATAGACTCTGTTGCTGCCCTGACAGGAAGCAAAGTGTTTTTTTTTTTTTAAGACCGATTAAAAAAAGCAGTTTACCCAATAGTTGCCTGGAGACAGTCAGTGATTGGACACTTGGAAAGCGATTCCACTGTTGGCTCTTAGATAGGTGGTATCAGTTGAAGGAATTATTTAGGAAGCCAACCTTCCTCTCAGGTTGGATGGGTGTAGGGCTCACTGCACTTGGAGGTCCTGTCTGCAGGGTTGGACACAAACATCGCTGTTTTTTTAAATAACCATGCCCCAGCATTCTACGCTGGGACTCTCACCTTCCTTTTCTCTCCTCACCTCAAAGCAGTCAGCCAGCCTCCTCTTCCTCACCTGTTGTCAGAGTTCAGGTAATTCCCATATATTAATATGAATACTTCCAATTGCAGGATATCTAAAAAGAAAAAAACTACGAAGAATTTTAATTATAGTGGCTACCTACATGGGTTCTATTAGGTAGTTTCAAAAAGAAAATACCCCACCCACACTATTGACTAGTAGCTGGCATTCATAAAGGATCATGGCTAGGACCACTAATTGTCATGACCCAATGGAAACACTGACAAATGGCATCCTCTCTGTCTTTCTCACAGAAAATTAAAAAAGGAGCTTGTGGAGCTGAATGTTGTCATCAGCCAACAGATGTGGTTACCGCCTGTTTCCTCAGGAACTTTGCAAGATGTCATAAAGGGGGGTGGTGACAAGTGGAAGCCTGATTCATTGTATTTCAAGAGTTGACATAATGTGATAATATAAAGCAATAATGTGGCTAGTTCAGTGCCAAATAAAATAATAATAGTTATCATAACACACTTTTTGTGGGTCAGTGCTAGGCTAGGTGCTTGTTTGAGTGAATGACATAATATCTGTCTATCTATCTAATCATATATATGTAAACATATAATGAGATTTTATCTGTCTATCTATCTATCAATTATATATATCTGTACATCTATCACCTGGTATAGTGCCTGGCAAATAAGGAGCTTCTCAGATAAGCACCACTTTATGCCCATTTTACAGATGGGAAAACTGGAGCACAGGAATGTGCACTGATTTGCCTGCAGTTCCATAGCCAATAAGTGGCAGAGCTGGGATCTGAACCCAGGCAGTCTTGTTCCAGAGTTTGAACTTGGGCTGGTGACTGCCATGCTCTAGAAGTAAAGCAAAACTTCTAAAAAATCTGATCCCAACCTAACTATCCAAGCAGAAAACCCATCTCCCTTTTCTACCCACTCTTTCTCTTAACAGGTGTTTATTGAGCATCTTTTTTTGGTGCATGGTGCTGCTAGTTGCTAGGAAACAGCCCACCTGTATGGCTCCTGAACACATGATCTGAAACTGGAGCCTTTCAATGTTTTTAAAAAGATAAATTTTGGCAGGAGAGTGGTTAGGGCTATGATGAAACATTATACGAGAATGACCATGACAATGTGTGGAACTATTTTTCTCCTTTTTCTTCACCGACCTCTTTGTCCCCTTGATTGAGACCTGGTTCTCCCGCTGTGTTCAAATAGTCCTGGGGACTGAGATCAAGAAATGAAATTATTATTAAGAGGGGGAAATAAAGCATGTGTAGTTAGTATGTCTCCCTGCCAGGCATTGTGATGGGTTCACTATATTCGTCATCCATTTAGTCCTTGTGTAATAGACATCCGTCACCCGCTGTTCCAGTTCCGCGTTTTCTACTTTGAGTGTTCCAATCAGATCACTCATGTTAAGACTGGGAGGCAGGCCAGTCAGGATTCTCATCTGATGTAGCTCCTAGGATGGTGGTCCTTCCCTTGGCTTTCCCAATGGGTACCTCCTGGCCACAGCTCCGCTCCCACCTGGCATGGGCCTCTGCTGTTCTGAGCAAATGTAATGTATTTTTCAGTGGTGTGATTATTGCACATGCAATGGGAAAAATAGGGAATGATGCTTTGTAAGGCACAAATTGCAATGGTTCACGTGAGATTTTTCTTGGTACCTTAACATTTTACATCACCTCACTTTGTAAGGTATATAATGTCTAATCACTATGTTGTTCATCTCAAACTAATATACTATTCTTTGCCAACTATAATTGAAAAAATACATTATGCGTCACCAAATAGCAGTAGCTGAAAACAAAGTAGGCTGGTACAGGTGAACCAGGGAGGTGATCATTCCTTGTTCTTGCTCTGGGCTCCATTTGGCTTTGTGCCTGTGGCAAGCTCTAATTGTCTGAGATTTTTCTGCATTTTCCTCTTTTCTCCATAACGCAGCAGCCTGTCTTTCCTTGCACGCTCTCCATCCTGCCCCCTTTCCACTGTTCTACCTTTTTGGTATAAGTCCCATATTT